>APFE031663950.1:27954-85661 GCA_000404065.3 Pinus taeda | reverse complement strand
GAAATATATCCATGTATTCCTTGAGAAGTCATCTATAAATGATACATAGTACATAGACTTACCCAGTGATGGAACCTTCATAGGTCCAAACACATCATTGTGCACAAGTTCTAATATCTGTTTCGCCCTCTCACTACCAGAGGGGAAACTCACCCGATTTTGCTTCCCATATACAAATTTTTCACAGAAATCAAAATCCAGAGAGCTATTACTCATACCTTCTACCATACCTTTACCATGAAGTATTAGAAGGCCCTTATCTCCAATATGTCCAAGCCTTTGATGCCACAGCATGGTCTTCTCTTCAGAGACCACTAGATTTTCTGCTCCACTTTCAGAAACCATAGAACTATTGCACCCATCAATAACATTGCTACCTTGCAACTTGTACAGAGTTCCAATCTGAACTCCCCGCACCAATACCAGTGCTCCCCGAACCATTTTTTAGGTATCCTTCTCGAACAATGTTTTTACACCTGCATCATCCAGCTTGCTTACAGAAATTAGATTTTTGGCTAATGCAGGAATATGTAGAATACCTGGAAGTGTTCTAACCCTTCCACCTTGCAACTTCAACTTTACTTTTCTGCGACCAACGATTCTAGCCTTCCTGTCATCCCCCAAGAAGACATCACCACCATCATATTTATCATACTCATAGAACCACTCTCTATGGGGAGTGAAGTGAAAGATGCACCTGGTTAATCAACCATGCCTCATGATCTAATGTGTACTTCAGAAGCCCAAGTACACATCCCCATCTTCATCTGAGGTGGTTTTCACCTTTGCAGAAGGAGCATCATCAGATCCCTTTCCTTTGTTAGGAGCTTTATATTTATAGTCCCTTTTGTAGTGCCCTTCCTTTCCACATTTCCAGCACACCACCTTTATAGGTTTTCTTGTACATTTAGATCTCCTTCTAGATTTAGATCTCCCACTCGATGACTTTTTTTTTTTTTTCCTGTCCTGGGACCGTCCTTGTATAGACAAGGCATCACCATTCTAGCTCTCCGTATTTTTCTGTCTCATCTCCTCCATCAGCAAGGATGAGACTATTTCATCAAACTTCAAGGTAGTTGCATTACTACCTATTACAATAACCAAACTATCCCACGAATTTGGTAGAGCACACAACAAACTAATGCACTTATCTTCATCTGAAATTTTAATATCAACAGATAATAATTGACTTACCACAGTATTAAATGCGTTTAGATGTTTTGTCATCGAGTCTCCATCTTTCATCCTCAGGTTATACAACTTTTTCCGCAGGAACAATTTATTCACCAAAGACTTAGATTGGTACAAAGTCCCTAAGTTGTCCCACAAAGCCTTCGCCGTAGCTTCCCCTAATACATTCAGCAATACTGAATTCTAACACACACAATCTTATTGTGCTCTTTGCCTTCCGATCCAACTTCTTCCATTCTTCATTGGATACTCCTGTTGGTTTAGTACCCAGATCTACCGCAATCAACTAATCTTTATCCACCAACAGATCCTCCATCTTGAGTTTCCACAACTCAAAACTTTGACCATTAAATTTCTCAATCTCTATCTTTCCACTTCTCGCCATCTTCTTTCACCAAAAGAATCGATCTCGCAGATCTCCCACTGAACAGGGTCTACCACAGGCTCAAGCGAAACCCCTCAGTAACAAAGGCGTCCCCTTGAAGCCAAAACATCTCTGATACCAAATGTAGGTTTTAACCCCATACAGAAATTACCTGCATATGAATTCTAAAACATAGAAAATAAACAATGCGAGAGCATAACACATAAGAACACATATACACGGAGATTTTCCCGTGGATCCCAAAACTGGGACTACCAACTTGATTTTTCATTATATTCCTTTAAATGTTACAATACATATTTATACATGCCGAAGCATCCAATTCCACGGACTGAAAAACCATCGTGTCCAAAACCATGGACTGAAAACCATCACGTCTAAAACCATATGCCAAAAACATACACAAAACCATAGATGGGTCCGCCCAACCTAACATAGGGTCCAAAACCAAAATTTTCCGGGGCGCTACCCCAGACCCCATTGAGTGGGGTTACGTACCCTCAAACCCCCTGTGACCCCCCCTGCCCGCGCCCCTGCCACTACATAATTGGTGCAACGAAGGGGGGGCTCCCCCCCCCTCCTAACCCCATGGTTAACTATGTGGGCTAGTCGTGGAAAGAATATAACACAACCCAACAGAAAGAAACTTCACATGAAATATCTTTGCAAAAAGAGGTTTCTCTTTGTGATGTTAGCATGCAAGGGTTGACAAAATTGCAAAGTGTAGAGACACCAATGCAATGCAAAATTTTGTTGAACAATGGGCTCATTCAATCATCCCTTACACCATGTTGTGCACTGATGGTTATGGTGCCAAAGAGGAATGGTAAGCATTTCAAGAAAAAGGACAAAAGGAGTAGTTTTCGCCAAAGAAAAGTTGTAAAAAGATGTCAGTGCAAGAATATACATAACACCAAACAAGAATGGTTTGTATGGGTTTTAATTTTGTATGTTCTCTGTAGCACTTCTATTATATACATGTATTTGAATTATGGAAAGAAAGAGTCCTTTCTTGAAGAAAGTGTCCACTTGGGTGACATAAACATGTTTAGAAAGTTTTATTATACACATGTCATCTATGAAGGAAAATTGTTTGATGTTTTGAAGGTATCAAAGTACAAGTTGGGTTTCACTTCTTTGATGCATTTGGGCCATGATATTGGAGGACGTAAGTTGAAGGCAAGCCTCTCCAAGTTGGACACCATTGTTGATTGGTGAATGCCCAACATCGTCATTTTTATAAGAGGTTTGTTGGGAGTAGCCCAATGTTGAAGGAGAGTTGTTGTTGACATTTCTTCTTTCGAAGCTCCTTAACATGCATTGTCATGTGTGTGCAAAGTCTTCTAGTGGGGAGGAAAACAACAAGAGCCATGTGTTCCTTCAAACCAAAAGATTAGTTCAATTATTTTTTATGCTCTTTCAAACTTGAAAGGTTCATTTGAGTTCCAGGTTTATGCAAGCAACTTCACTATCTATTTCATTCAAAAGATTTTCACGGTGTAAATATTAAGATGTAGCAATCGATGCACTTTCATTGGATGGATAATTGTAAAAAATTCCACTTAGTTCAAAGGTAAAAAAGAGGTATATGCAACAAGTTCATTGTTATGCCTTTTAGGCATGTTGGTTATGTAATTGTTGTATTTAGGCATCATTATGTTTTACATGAAAGTTATGTTCAGAAAATCTCATACTTTCAAGATGTACAATCGAGCTTGAGTCATGTAAACCAAGTAGTAAAATTTGTCATCCATTTGCATTATATTTTGTTATGTCATCTTGGTAAGAAGGATGTTGCTTTTGATGGCGACATGGAAAAAACCATGAGTTTCTATGAACGACTGAAAATGGTGCAACAAATAGTGCAAGATCAGCTTGAAAAAGGCAAAGAAAAGTACATGTATTATGCCAATCACATATTTCAAGTCGACGGTGCAAGCTGGTGTGAGTTTTGCAAAAAAAGGCTTCAAGTTGTTGAATAAAGAGAGTGTTCAAATTTCACATTCTAAATGCATTCCTACAAATTTCTGAATCAGTTTCAACAAGATGCCATCTGTGACAGAAGAAAAAGGTCCTCAAAGCAAGTGAATGTTGATTTCCTTAGAGAGGAGCTCAAGGAAACAAATTCGACAAAAGCCAATTGGATAGAGCTTGTAAAGGTGAGGGCATTGTACCCTCATCTACTTGTTAGATAATAATGATCTTTTTGGGTCCAAAAGGCTTCTAGTGGGGAGTAATGATCACGTGCTCAATATTTAGCTCAAAAATAAAAGTTCTCAGATTGGCTCGAAACCTGTACAACTGTGTCTGTCTCGTCAAGATGATCGCAATGCAATTTGTTTCACTGAAAATTGAGTCTAGATGAAGGAGAAAAGGCTTGTTGTTCATTTTCCTAAACAGTGAAAAAATTGCAAAATAGGACAAAATGATGACATGGCAGTACAGTCAGCATGATGGGAATCTTATTCGGTTTTTTGCCAATGAGGTTGTGACAAGTGTCACTTTAGGATTTGCTAGTTTGGTTGTGTGAAGGTGAAATTGCCCATTGTCCTCCAAGGTGGAATTATGGGTTCATGGTGAATATTATGTGGAAATTGGTTTTTTGAAATATTTATTATATTATTTTATATGATTTAATGTCATATATTTTATATAAACCTTTATTAAATCCGCATATATATAAACCTTATAGAATTCTGCATTAATACAAAGTTTCGAACTATATCAAAGTCAACAAATATTTGAATGACACATTGTAAATGTTTTATGGTATAGTCCAAAGTCTAAATATATCCAGTGGGAAAAATGTATTAAGGGATGGGCAGACAGTGGGTCGAACTCGTGACCTCCCCCTCCCAACTCCATCGTATTACCATTGAGCCAGTGGCGCGCTTATTAAACATTGGCCACTACCCTATATTTAAGCCTATAATGAATACGATGGCAGGAGCAGAGGGAGCCAACCCCACAGGCCAACTCCCTCACCATACAACCACCCAATGGAAACCATGGGCCAGTGCAAAATGGTTAAGCGTGCTTAAGACGCCACTAATCCATTTTAGCCTTAATTAATCTAAAATTTAAGATGGCGATAGTTTTGGAGGCGTGCCAAATTTAGCGGAATTGCCAATTTTGGTGGTGCTAACTGGAGTCTTCTCCAGTTTTAGCGAGGTTTCCTAGGGAAAAATTGAATGAAGCATATATTGAGAAATTTTCAACCAAATTGAGCTCATAAATAGGTGTTCTTGACTAATTTGGACATGTTGAACACATTGGTGTAGGTATCAGAAGCCAGAGAGATTTGTAAATAACATTTTTTCCACATTGAACTAATACAGAGGCCCAAGCCATGGAAGATAGACCAAGGAGATGTAGCCCAAGAGGGGTGAACTCCTTCATGAAAACACTGTGTTAATGTGTCTCTTTGATGGTTTGCTGCACTATAGATGTTTGTTGTTTAGTATTTGTTTTTGAAGCTATTTTTCTCATGAATGTCACTTTAAACTGAAGGAAATTTACCTGATTGTATGCACAAACAACTAATAAAACCTCAACACAAGGAGCAATAAGCAAACATATGTTTATAAATATGTAATTGTTATTAGCACAACAAAACTAATCATACAAAAATAGATCAGAGATGAAGTGGAAGAGTGTCATGTTCAAGAGTGACTCAATGTCATTAACAAGTGGAGTACCCTATTTTCCCAATTTCCCCAACCATTGTTGGTCAGTACCTCTTTATTTTTAAAAAATATTGAGGAGGATAACATATGTTTTATTTCTAAGTTCATCCTTTAGATGAATCCCTCAGAGTATATTTAGTGAACACTAAGAAGGCGTTGTTTGGTCCCATCATGATCGACCAGTCCATTCTTGTTTGATGTTTTAATGAGTCCAACGAAGGTCTAACTCAACATATTTTTCATTTTTAGAGAGTTTGAACAAGAGACGAAAAAGAAAAATCCAAATGTTCCTTTTTGTAGATAGTCCCTTAAGTCCGAAAAGGAGAACCTCTTAGTCATATTCGACTAAGGTATTCCTTTTTCATAGTCAGTCTATCTCAGTTTGGAAAAGGGTTAAAATTATACTGAGTAGACGTCTTTTCATTTGATTTAACGAGTTCGAAAATACAAGTGCTCGACAACCTTTTCATGTTTTGAGATTCTGAAAAGAGATGAAAGAGTACTCCTCCTAGAGGAACGAGTGGTATAAAAGGTAGCAACTAGTTCCAATCATGATGGAACTGCTCAAAATACGCAAAGGTCAAGAGGTTGGCTAATAAGACCACGCATTGCGACTATTCCCTGAGTAAAGGTAGAAAACAACCAAGTGAAAGTGTATGATCGTCCAAGTAGATGGTGATGGTGGAATGAGAAAACCAAGGCCCATATCACAGAAATAGGTTGACAAAAATGGTAATCATGAGAGATATGATGAGAATAGTTTCATTTTACAGAAGCTTGAAACATGGGAAATTATGCTTGAAATTGGTTTCATTTTTACACAAGATTGAAACATATGGAAATTATTCTTGAGAATACTTATAGATGGTTTCATTTTTATACAAGCTTGAAACATAAGAGAAACTATGCTTGAGAGTGGTTTCATTTTTACACAAGATTGAAACAAAGAAAAACTATGCTTGAAATAAGTTTGCATGCTCCCAACATAATGACTCAATTCGAGGTACATGACCCCAAGATTCATTTCATGCGAATTAGAATACTAATTACTAATAGGTGGATGGAATGAACGTTCATTTACGAGATCAAGTGAAAGATTCAACTGGGAATTTACAAGATCTAATCGAAGACTTGAATTGGAAGGGGATCTGTTTCATTTTTTAATGAGCTTGACATAGGGAAATAACTATGCTCATGACACCTTGTTTCATTTTTTAACGAGCTTGACACAAGAAATGGAACTATGCTTAGACAACTTATGTCATTTTTTAAGGAGATTGACACAAGAAAAGTAACTTTGCTCCTGGAACCGTGAACATGACTTGCAAAAGGACATGGCTTCTAAGGGGTTCTCATCATATGGGATAAAAACACTCTGGAAGGGATACATATCAAGGGATTGAATGGAAATATCAAACTCTAATGCCTCTGGTAAATGATGTCATACATCACCTACTAGATCATTAGTAGATGCAAGCATAGAACATGTTGCCACATAATTAATATGTGGTAGGGGAGATATGACTTGCATATAAGGACCATTTAAGGAATTTGGTTGATTGGGAGTCAAATTAAGACTAAATAATGAAAGCTAGCGAATGGTCACGATTCTTCCTTCATGCAGGAACACATTACACGAAAGAGTGAAGAGGCAAGAACTCCCATGTCATAAACATAGTCATGCCAAAGGATTAGATTAAAATCCAAAGGTCCTTGGACTACCATCACATATTTATAGAAAACCTTTAGTCCCAAAATAATAAGTAATTGAGGAAGGATCCCTAATGGTTTAATGGTTCCTCTGTTAAAAGTCAACATATTCTAGGTAATGGGAATAAGTTGCGGGGAACCAAAATCTTGCCAAGTAGTTGAGGAAAAAATACTAATAAATGCATCTTCATTTATAACTATGCCAGGTAAAATTACATTATAATCGTGTACTATGATCTAGAAGGGCACATAAGGAGGAAGACAATATCTTTCCATTTGACTCCAATCAAAGGAAGTGACCATACTACTTGGAGGGGGTGTGGGAATGGGAGAAATTCTCCCTTGTGCTATGGGAACAGGAAGAGTTCCCCCCTGTGCCGCGGTAACGAGATGATTCTCCCCTGTTTTGTTGGAATCGAATGATTTCCCCTTAGTTCATTGGAATATGAAGAAATAAGAAGAACATGAGTGGTATGAAGTTCACTCTCTACAGGAAAGGTACGACCAACTGAAGGTGGAATTGATTCAACCATTTTCTCTACAAATGGTTGGTTTGGAATGGACTCATGTGATTCACATTCAGAGAGAGTGGGATTGACTAGATTTAGATTCTGATCAATCACTTCATGAATGGTTGATGACGTGGCAGAGGACATGTGCCACTTGGTTTCAGTGTTTTCGGGGGTGACATGGGACCATTTCCAAGTGCCACATGTCACCACTCACAGGGTGAAACGTGGCAGTAATGATATCACCCAGCAGATCGGTGATCACAACTGTTAAGGTATAAAGTCTTAAGGCAACAGTGCAATGCGATTGCGATATGCGGGACTCCTCCCTCGGATGTGATAAATGACCAGGGAATGGTCTATAAGGACCTGGCATCCAGACTTTCAGCCCACACCAAGGAAAAAAGCATAAAGCAGGGAAAACTAGAGTTGAAGTGCAGATATGTGGGATTTGTGATAATAAAGGAAAAGGCACTCGGACACGAGTTCGATGGCCTTAGCTCCTGAGGGATAAGCTCCTAGTTCTAGCCCCCCGGTCGTATATGGAAATGTACAAAAGGGGTTGTAATAAGGGGGCTAAAGGGGAAATTAAAAGTGCTCACCTGTTCGTCTATTTTTAATGTTAAAGGCCCACAACCGTGTTGTGTGGAGAGCGCTATCACTGAGATTTAAATCAAAGGATGGGTCAACAACTAAGATTTTAATGGAGCATGGCGCAACTGCAGAGAATTATGGGGGGAACTCAGGAAGACTTAATGGAACAACGTGGTGCCTCATCCCTCTACACAGAAAGCGACCGCTAGGGCACACGCCTTTCCCACTCTGCTCCCTACTCCACCAAATAGGTCGCTTAGGCAGTTAAGGCAGAATTGACAGAAACCAGTCGAGCAGCAAGTGGAACGCATCACAATAGGGATATGGATTGATATGAAGCTTTCACAGGGACAGTCAAGGGACAACTCCTCCTTTCTCTCTCCATTCTCTTTCTTTGTTCATTAATTTCTATTTATTTCGAACAAGGGATCAGATCCCGTTTGTAATCTTTTTGGGGTAACAGAGCCTTATACTGACCGAGACAGCTAGTCTAGCATGGCAGCTGGGGCTCGGGCTCAGATATTTTCTAAACTGTAATTCCAGCTCCCCCTCCTCTTATAAATAAGGGGAATCAATATTATACATAGGTTCCAGAATTTCTCCCTCGAGGGGTTTGAATTATGAGTTGCCATTTCGGTTCAATTTTTTTTTTTGCATGGGACTTCACTGATATCATGTTGAATGTGTGGACTAGTTATTGGACCCTTCGAGATAAATGGTTTTTCCCTATTGATTCCAAGCATGATTAATATGCAATGCATTTCCTCTTGGTAAATATCACTTCATTTGTGTTTTACCATTCTTGAAATAGTGTAATGAGGTTGTTGATTTCTTGTTGATTTGTGGATTTATCATAGCTACTAAATAGAGAATAATACCTAGGGTAGCTCATATTTACTTTAGTTGTTAGTATAGAATGATACCCATGTCATGTTGAGCCTGAAACCTTCTTTTGCACTCCTCTATTTCTATCATTTCATCATAAAACCATGGTTTAGGATTTTGTGTTGCTTATAGCCCTATCCATCGAATTCCAATTTTTGCTCGAACATTGCTACCTAGGATTTTGTTTGTTACAACCCTATGCATCTATTTCCCTCCTTCATTTCCTCCTTTCCACCATCACTACAACTTCAGTTTTAAGATGTCTCATTGTTGTGTGTCAGCGACCAGAGGGAGAAGTCATTTCTCTTTGATATTGTCCAAATATTCCCCTAGCATTTAGATCCATGAGTTGGCCTGAATTTACCTCATTGAAGGCTTATTGAACCAAGCCCCTCCTATTTCCTTTTTTTTTTACATGACAATTGGAGTGTTGCAAACCCCTCACATATAACTTTACAAGCACTCCTCTATTTAAGATGTCCTAGGCACTGGTCTACAATCAACCCAGAGGTTGTCTCTAGGGAGCTTCCTTGTCTCTTGTTGCACTTGTGTTATAGGTGCAAGATTTAGCTACAACAAGCACAAGCAACACTATGTGATTCATGATCTTGAGTTGACAGTTATCATTCATGCATTGAAGATGTGGAGACACTACCTATTGGCAAGAGGGTCATTTTGATGAGTCATCACAGTGGGTTGAGGTACTTGTTTGACCAATTGAATCTGAAAGCTAGGCAAGCGAGGTGATTGCCCATGCTCAATGAGTTTTATTTTGAGATCAGGTACGTTAAGGGTAAAGAGAACATGTTTGCAAATGCTGTTAGCTGAAGAGTGCATGTAAATCACATATCAGCTATGAATTCGTATGGGACAGGTTTACATGATTAGATCTTGCAGGTGGGACAATAGGATGACAGGTACCAACAACTTCAACATAGGTTACAATAGCAGCGTACATTTAAACAAGATGTGGATTATCATATCACGATATATGGCTTGGTGAGAGTTAGGGATAATATCCATGTGTCAGACAACAATGAGCTCAAGAAGTTTATCTTAAGGCAATTTCATGTTAATCCATATTCAAGTCACATGGGATATCAAAAGACATTGACAATGGTTGATAATTTCTACCATTGGTCGAACCTACAGAAAGAGGTGGTAGAGTTTTCTACAAAATGTTTGGATTGTGAACAAGTAAAAGCAAAGTGTAAGAATACGGGTGGTTTATTGTAGCTAATTCTGATTCCAAAGTGGAAATGAGAGGTCATTTCCATGGTCTTCATTAAAGGCTTGTCGATGACATCTAGATAACATGATTCTATTATGGCTGTGGTTGAAAGGTTGACTAAGGTAGCTCACTTCATTCCAGTGAAGTTTGTGAATTCAGATTGTGAGGTAGCTTAGGATTTCATCAAGGATTTATTGAGGTTGCAAGGTATTCTTAAGAAGATTATGTCAGACATAGATGCCAAGTTGACTTCCACGTTTTGGAAAGAGTTTTTTTCAAGTTTGGGGAAAAATTTGGCCTTCATTATATCTTATCATCCATAGACAGTTGGAAAAACAAAGTGGGTCAATAGGATTATTGAGGACATGTTGAGAATGTATGTTATGCATCAACAACAGAAGTGGGAAAATAATCTTCCACTGGTTGGGTTTTCTTATAACAATGGGTATCAAGAGTCACTGAGGATGAGTCTATTTGAGGAAATTTATGGGAAGAGTTGTAATACTTCTACCAATTGGAGTTATCCAGCGAACATGGTGTTGATTGGACCCAATATGTTGGCAAAGATGGAACAGAAAATGTAGGTTATCAAGAAGAATATAAAGGTAACACATGACATGAAAAAGAGTTATGCAGATCAACACAGGGTATTTAAGGAGGTTAAGGTTAGGGAACATGTGTACTTGTGAATTAATCCCAAGAAGAGCTTCTTGATGATTGATCATCTGCCAAGTTAGAACATCAATATTGTGGGCCTTCTAAGATCCATGAGAGGATTGGACCGGTGGCCTATAGACTTGCACTGCCTCTGATAGTGAAAGTCCAAGATGTTTTCCATGTGTCATTGCTTAAGAGGTATGTGAAATATGTCGATCATGTGATTGACTGGTTTGTATTGTAGGTGGATCTAGAAGGAGAATTCCAATCGGACCCTTAGTGCATTTTGTAGTGAAAGATGCTCATGCTCTGGAATAGAGCAATCGAGCAAGTAAAAATGCAGTGGAATCAATTTTGACCTGATGAAGTTACATGGGAGATGGTTGATCATATGTGGGCTATGCATCCTTCTCTATTCTTTGGTTGAGTGGTTGTATTCTGATATATGTTTTAGTGATATGTTTTGGTTATGTCCATATATATGCATATGTATGTAAATGCGACATCGATATGAGTTATAAAGCTCCAATAAGCAATATGGTGTTCATGGTATGTTGGTTATGTCTTCAATAGTTTGATATAATGTAAATGTTGCATCAAGTTGTGTTATAAAGCTCCATGGGAAGCATGTGTTTTTGCTGGTTTATAAGTGTCATTGAACACCGAGGATGGTGTTCCCCCAAGGAGGGGTTTGTGACAACCCCTGGTTGATTTTCCTATGCAAATAAAAAAATAAAACCAAGTTCATGGGACATGTATTCTAGGTTGAATCTTGGGAAAAAAATAGTGATGGGTATCACTTGTGATTAATTAATGCCTATGGAAATTAGCAAAGACATTGACAAAGGCAAAGAGGCATTATTTGACATTTTATTTATGAAATAATGGAAAATAGGAGAAAAGGGAGATGCAAGGTCACATATTTGCAAGTGAGGAAAATTGAAGGAAAATAGAGGAAAATGAAGAAAATAGAGGCCTCAATGATAAAAAGGCTTCTGAGGATCAGTTCATAGCTTTTGACAGTTCTATGGTGGAGCTTCTTGAACCTCACAATTTCTTCTTTTTGACACCCTTTTTCACTCTATCTATTTCTTTTTTACCTTCATAATCACAGATTGGGCATCAAATCACGGGAAATGTGACATGACAGGTATACAATTGTCTTGTATTTCATAAATTTATAATGTACTTTATTATTTAGTTTAATGTTTACTTTAGCTACCAAATTTAAATGATTCTACAGCTAATATATGATTATGCAGCCAAGTCTATGGTTTGACAGGTTCCAAGGTGCCAGCTAGGAATCAAAATATATGGGTAGGTGGAAATTAATGCACTCAATGATTTCCTCCTACTCTCATGAACCAAATCGATGAAAGTAGGTCCTAGTGATGCGGCCAAAGATGAAGTCAACCTTTGTAGTCGAAAACAGACGAGTGAGAACGAGATTTATGCCTCATGATTTGCTTTGATAATAGCAAATCATGAGCGAATTATGGTATGATATATTTTCAAGTTAATTATAGTTTCTATTGATAGGGATTAGGCATATAGCTCTGAACAATTTATTGCTATGATCTCTATAAATATGCCTCTTGGTAGAAATGAAAAGGTTGTTAAGTAAGGACACGATAGTGAGATTTAAACTCTGCTTGTAATGCTCTGTTTATAAAAGAAACATTTCATTTTCTCATGTGTGGTTAATTGTTTGATCAATAACATGATTGCCTACTTCTTGTGGAGGGCCCCCTCGAGCAGTAAGGATTTCTATTTCATTTTCAGTAGATAGAAATTGTCTTTATATTCTCATAGCTTTTTGTTTGTTTGATTAAGTAATTGCATTCTAATTTCTTCCAGATTTGAATTAAGTTCATTTTACTAATCATTTTGCTTGTTCATGGATTCTGGATGCACATGGATAAAGTTTAGCATCAACGACATAGTGTTTTACTTTAACCAATTAGATATAATTTTATCTTTCTTGTAGACAAAGGATGTATTTGCGAAATTGGACATTAAATTTCAAGCATGTGTGATCTATAATTCAAGGAAGTGGAATGTATTTTAAGCAAGAGTTTGTTTCATTTTGTTTTCATACAAGTATGATTGTTGTTTATATAGATGTGTGATGAGATTAAATAGTAGTTTTTTCTTCTGTAATTGAGTGTGTATATATAATTATTATTTATGAAAAGTGTGGAATTAATTTTCATTTACATCAAGTGTGAGACTTTCTTTATTTCAAAGAAAAGTGTGAGATTTCTATAAGCAAAAGTAGTTTTAAGAAAGAGAGTGTGATCATCATTGTAGAGTTAATCTTATTTTCTAGGAATAACTAATTTACTCATAGAAGACATGTACATTTCAATAACTCAATTTAATTTAGAATAAAAGGCTTCTACACATACAGTGCACTTACACTTCATCAACTTACTAGCTCTGGTCAATAATTTATTTAAGCAATTTAAGGAATTAAATTGTCGTCATTGTCGGGGAAGTGTATATAGGATTATTTTCTTTATACTTATAAAAAACAAAAACAAACAATGATATGCATAGGGAAAGAGATTCTAGAGGTAGATTTGTAGATAGGGATAAAAGATTAATTCCAACATCATCTCTCACCCCACCATGACCTTGTAATGCCACACCACCCACTCAAAATTATATTCCATCATTTGTAGGAAACCATAAACTTCTTGAGGTACTCAGATCCAAAATCCAACCTAGAGATTCACTGACCTCATCAACTGAAGCAATAATAGAAGAAGAGGATCCCACATCCCCAACAAAAGGAGTAATTTTCCTATCTTCAACTTGAGAGCAACTTCTAGGACAAGAACTAGAAATCCCTAGTGAATAAGAGGAGGAAGAAACTTATTTTAACTTATCATTGATAGAAGAACTAGAAGAACTATAAGAGGAATTAGAAAACCCAATTTTGGAACCATATATTAGTTCTAAAGAATCTACAATGGCTCGAGAAGGGGAAGGAGAGGTACATAATATCAATGGTGAACAACCTAGAATTGGAGGAGGAAGAGGAGGAAATAGTGGATGTGGAAGAGGTGGAGGAAGAGGGAGAGGAGGAGGTAGAGGAGATCCAGAACCTTTTGGATTTCCTATCCTCGATGAAGATATAACAACTACAATGAAAAACATATCACCTTCCATCCTTCCAAATTTTCATGGATTAAGAAGTGAAGATCCTGAAACATTTCTCTTTGCATTTGAAGCCTTGTGTAGATATTATGATTACTTGCTTGACACTCAAAAGTTGAAATTGTTTCCAACAACTCTTAAGGATACAACATTAAAATGGTTCATGGGCTTAGGAGTAAATTCTATAAGAACGTGGGAAGAAATGAAAAATACATCCTTAGAGAAATATAAGGACTATTGTATACTCCATAATGTTAAGGATGAAGTCTTTAAAATGATTAAAAAATAAGATGAAAACCTTTAAGATTTTATTGAAATATTTTCTTATAATGTTAAAAGGGCTAAAATGCATGAATTAGATGACGAAACTTTGAAATCCCTCTTATTAAAATCCATTAGAGATGAGTGGATTGATCTTCTCAATTTGATGGGTAAGGGAGATATTTATCAATTATCATTTGGAGAAATTTGTGAGTTATGCATACACATCTCAAGAGGCAAGGCAAGAATTGGGAAAAATCCAAGAGACCCTCTCATGTCTAGGATTAATGAATCTGCAGTTGGGACAGTAAGTAGGGCTGAATTAGGCAATTTGCTTGACAACTTAAAAAAAAACATTTCGGGTGTCTTAGTGAACAAATAGATACCCTTAAAGTGAAAAATAAGCAAAAGGCTAAAACTGTTGCATTATCAATATTTTGTCCCAAATGTAGAAAAAAAACATGCTCTGAGAGAATTCCCTCTTGACTTAAAAGGTGTAGAAACGTGTGTTATATGTGTAGAAAATCATGATACAAAGGAATTTCCTTCAATACTAGGTCTTAAAGTTGTTTATCAAGAAGAATTAATACCAAATCAAGTAGATCCCCTTTGTTTTATTGCTAAGAGACCGTGGCAAAATTCACATCCAAATATGACCAAGGTTTTAACTCTCAAGCATTTGCATAACCATCACAAAATAATTGGATTGCACCCATGCCTTGGCAATCTTGGCCTCAACCTTGGGCACAAGGATGGAAAAATCCTTATGGAGAATATCCTCAATATCAACAACCTTACCCTGTTTTTCTGCCAAAATATTTTCCTCATCATGTTCAACCAACTTGACCTCAAAATCCAAATCCAAATCCACAACTTTCATTACCATTTCCTTGAAGACCAAATCAATTGCCTACCCAACCATTTCCAAATCAAAAAAATAATAAAAATTCACAACCTATTTACAATATGGAAGGAAAAAATTTCCAAACCTACATGATAAATCCATTAGATCTAAACAATGTCCAACTTAGATCTCGTAGAGTATTGGAAATAAGTCCCCATCAGTTGTTATCCAGGAATTTGAAAAGGAGAATCTCTCTAAAAAAAGAGAAATCTCTTAATCAATAAGAAAAATCACAAAAACAAACCACCCGTGCACATTTTTATGATATTCCAATAAACTCATCTCCCATCATAGAACAACCTCTAGTATCTATTTAAACATCACCTTTTCCCGAGAGATTAAAAATTGATAAAGGGGTAGAAAAATAGATTTTATTGCCTGATTATGATATGATAGATGAACTGAATAATGTTTGTATAAAAATTCCTTTGTTACAAGCTATCAAAGACATACCAATATTTGCAAAGACAATCAGGGAGTTAAGTATTAAAGACCAGGAAGAAAGAGAAAAGAAGTCAAAAGAATCCAATTACTTGGAAAAATTGCTAATATCATGATGGGAAAAACAACAATTTAGAAATATCTTGATCCAGGAAGTATCATTGTGAAAACACATATCAAAGGTATCGAAATTCCAAACACATTGATTGATTTAGGAGAAGTTATAAACATCATGAGTAAACATACTGTGAATCAATTGAAACTTCCTAATCTTCAATATATAGCTACACTGTTGCAATTAGCATACAGATCTATTATTAAACCTGATGTTGTATTAAAAGACATATTTGTATCCTTAGATTATTTGGAGTATCATGTTGAATTTATGATTCTAACACCTAAGAGTAATTTAGGAGGACATCCATTGATTTTAGGAAGACCATGGTTAGCTACAACTGATGCTTTTATAAGTTGCAGATCTGGTGATATGTTTATGTATGATGGAAGTTCAAAAATGAAATTCACATTATATCCTCTTGCAAAAACAACAATATAGGTAGAAAGTGAAGAATGATAGGTGATGATATTGATATACGACCAATCTTTGTTACTTCACAAATAGATGAAGAAGATCAAATTTTGAATTTAATGGAAAATAATGGATCTTCCTCATATTATGAATCTAATCAAAGTTTTCAAAAACAATGTAATATTGAATATTTATCATCTCGTCAATTATCTTTACATTCTATGGAAAAAATTGGCAATTATTCAATAGAAATATTTCCAGAAAAAACCTTGAATATCAATAATAATCTGCAAGAATTTCAAAAGAAAAATTTAATAAAAATGTTACAAGAACATTCCTCTGCTTATGCATGGGAATACAATGACATGAAATGAATTGATCCCAATACTTGTATACATCATATTTACATTGAAGAAAATTCCAAACCAAATAGACGACCTCAAAGGAGAATGAATCCAAATTAAAGGGAAATTGTTAAAGAGGAACTACAAAAATTGTTGAATGTGAATTTCATTTATCCAATGCCAGATAGCCAGTGGGTTTCACCATTGTTAATTGTTCCTAAAAAGAATGGAAAATGAAGAGTAAGCATTGACTATAGGGAATTGAATAAAGCCACTTTAAAATATCATTTTCCACTTCCTTTTATAGATCAAGTTTTAGATACATTGGCAGAAAATAAATATTTCTCATTCTTGGATGGTTTTAGTGGATATAACCAGATCCAAGTAGCTCCAGAAGATCAAGATAAAGCCACTTTTACCTTTCCATGGTGAACCTATGCCTACCGAGTACTTCCTTTCAGATTATGTAATGCACCTGCAACATTCCAAAGGGTAGTTTTAGGCATTTTCTCTTATCTAATTCATGATTGTGTGGAAGTTTATATGGATGATTTTATTGTCTATGGAAATTCCTTTGAAGAAGCTCTTAAAAATTTGGAAAAAGTTATCATTAGATGTAAGGAAGCAAATCTCTCATTAAGCCATGAAAAATGTTTTATGATTTTTACTAAGAGAATTGTTTTAGGACACCATATTTTAGGGAATGGAATTAGAGTAGATACATCTAAAGTGGAAATTATTTCTAAATTTTCAATTCCAACTTGTCAAAGAGATGTTAGAATTTTTCTTGGCTTTAGTGGTTACTATAGAAGATTCATAGAAAAATTTACAAATTTGATTCTCCACTTTTCAAATTGCTCACAAAATATTGTGAATTCATTTGGAATTCTGATTGCAAAAAAACTTTTGAAACATTGAAAGAAAATATTTCTGAAGCACCCATTCTAAGAGGACCAAATTGGAAACTACCTTTTCACATTTCAACTGATGTTTCAGATACAACTTTAGGATTTGTATTAGGACAAAAGGATTTAACTCCTTATGCCATTTACTACACTAGTAAAAATTTGACTCTTGTAGAGTTAAATTGTAACATAGCAGAAAAAAGTATTTAGTTGTTGTCCATGTCATTAATAAATTAAGACATCACATCATTGGTTATGAAACCTTTGTACATACAGATCATTTTGCAAATAGGTATTTAATGAGTAAAACAATCACTAATGGAAAAATTACAAGATGGTTATTTTTGTTGCAAGAATTCAATATTAATATTTTGGATCGACCTAGAAAACAAAATACAGTTGCTAACTTTCTATCTAGGATTCAAAATGATAATAACGATGTACATGTAGAAGATAATTTACCTGATGAATATCTTTTTGTGGTATCTATTAAATCTCCTTGGTTTGCAAATATTGATAATTATTTGGCTACAGAGAAGTTACCACTACATTTATCTCCTCAAGAAAAAAGAAAGGTAATTAAAATTAGTGCATATTACTCATGGATAAATGGATAATTATACAAAATGGTGCTAAATTTGATCATTTGGAGATGTGTCAGAGAAGATGAAGTACCAGAGATAGTAAAGGCTTGTCATGATGAACCATGTGGAGGATAGTTCGCTGATAAAAGAGCCACTTACAAAGTCCTTCTCTTAGGATATTATTGGTCTTGCCTTTTTAAGGATGCCAAAGAATATGTTAAGAGATGTGATAGTTGTCAAAGAATGGGGAAACATGTTCCTTCAAATGAAATGCCTCTATAACCTCAGGTACTCATTGAACTTTTTCAGAGACGGGCTCTGGATTTTGTGTAGAATTTTCTCTACAAATCAGCTAGCTCACCGATATCATGTAGAAATTTCACTTGCAGATCAAACTGATATATGCAATGTGCTAAAGCATAATACTAGATCGACATCTACCATAAACTTTGCAAAAGCTTAATTAACCATGAGCAACATCATGCATGAACACATATACCTGATAAGAAGGAATCAATCACACATAACACATAAGAATTTATTCAGGAAAAGCACCAGCCTAAAACCCATCTCTGTATTATCAATCAAGTGGAAATCCTCAATAACATACAAAAAGAATCAGCTCAAAAGCTATCCTGCTCTCTCTGTACTCTAATGATGTAGCTCATGGACTATCTAGGACTGTACATATAGGCTCCACAAGTCCTCCAAGCCACTATTTCCTTGTGCAGTTGTGATTGGGTTCCAATTACATAACATGTGTGAATTGGCCCAAATCATACCTGTTGTCACCTCAGGTCCAACTACACATTACTAGAAGGAATAATATTCCTTCATCATGCAAGGAATATTCACTAGGAATATCGTAGCAACTGATAGTACACTATCCCTCATCTGATCTCAACTGGGTCTCTGTCTGAACTGCCATGCATCAGTTATCCATGAGTGAATACTCAGTTATCTGAAAATACTAGTTGTCACATGCATGCAAGCATCAACAGTCTAAATCTCATTAATTTAACAACTTATTAAATTAAGCTAACTGGACTTGACTAAGTTAAACTAAGTCAACTAATCCTCTCAATATAGAACTCATCCTTAATTCCTCAATCAGTGGAGTAAGTCAAGGACACATTCCCCAATCAGTGGAGAAATTATTGCATGTTCTCACAAAGACTTCAAGTTTGATTTTCCTTAACTAATTAACTCAAACTGAATTAATTAATTAATATTCAAACTACTAGTAAGACCAAATTCAAATTTTACTTCCTATTTTAGACTAGGGACTGCCTAAAAATAGGAATCCAACCAGAACTGCTAAAAATCAAACTTCTATTTTTAGCACTTACATTTTTCATTCCTTGTTGCCCAATCCAGCACTGATACCCAAACTGCTATTTTTTGCACTTCTATTTTTAGCAATTTCTTGTTGCCAATTTTCATCACTCCCTCTCAACAAGAAAGGCTTCCTCTCGAACCCAATCCTGTACCTCTGAAATGTTTTGCATGCAACAAATCTACCAAGTGTGGTTTCTCTAGCAACTCTCGGAACAAAAAAAACTCCCAACTGACCTCTCTATTGGGCTAGAAACATACTCTGATGCTGAAGCTTTACCTGCTACTGACAAGTGCTCCCTCTCTGACCTCTACGCTACTGCAACATCTCCATGCATCTTGCACCATTGCACCCTTCTCTGTGGTACCCTACACTGTGCAACACACTTGTGCCTCTCGCATTGTTGCAGCTTGCATGCTCTGCACTGTCCTAGGATTCCTTGCATTGTAGCTCTCTCTGCCACTCCATCCGCATCTGTCTCTACCCAATCAGTCAATTCCTTTTACTCCTCATTGGGGTTCCTGTAGCAAGGTCTCATCCAAGAGGTTAGGTACCTCAAGGATCCTGCCCCTCATCCTTGGGACGATCACTCCACATTGCCCCACCTCCTACTTGGAGGTATGGCTGCATGTGATCCCTCTACCCACCTGGCTCGAAGTTTCCCCCTACTGGAGGTCTCTACATGAGTAGATGTCTCTACTCTATCTCCACTTAGCTTCCCCTGTTGTGGCTGCTTCACAACCTCCGGAAGTTGCTGCACAAATCGTGGCTCCTCCACAATCGTTAGAGACTTCTTTTGGCACTGCATGTTGAGAGGTAATATACTCTCCCTCTCAACCACTAAGTCTCCATCAGTTGCCTTTTTTCTCAAGGCTTTGCATGCATCTTGAACCTCAAGAGCATACATGTTCTTGACTCGTGAACCAATCTACTTCACCGGTCTAGTGATGATGCGCCTAAGGAAAACCTTTCCCTTACCGAAGACTACATCATAGCCTCTGTCTTCCATCATCACAATCAACACCAAGTTTCTCTTCAGTCCCGATACATACTTGACATTGGTCAAGATAAGGTGAGCTCCATGCTCCCTCTGAAAAATAACCATGCCTACACCTGAGACACTATACTTTTCATCATTACCCATCGCTACGAGTATCTGGAGATCTTTCTCCTCCAAAGCACTGAACAAACTCTTGTCACCGGTCATGTGGAAAGAAGCTCCATTGTTAAGAAACCAACCACTTCCCACCATGGATGAAACCATGCATGCGAAGAGTGTGAAATCAAACTCGAACTATGAAGCAAGTGCCTCACCCTTAGATCCTTCCCCGAATCCCTTCTTGGATTTCCTCAATGGACAATTTGTAACAAAATGGCCCACCTCATGACAACGAAAGCATTGCACTTTCGATTTGTTAAACTTCTTCCCACCATGGGAAGAACTGGACTTGGAAAGAGAAACCTTTTCCTTCCCCTTCTTTGCCTTACTCGCTAAGGCACATTTTTCTTCATTGTCCATGGACGAAGAACCGTCTCTGGTGCTCCGTCTGATTTCCTCCTGCATCAAATCTGACCATAGTCGTTCCCAATCTGGCAGTTCCTCTCTTCCATTAACTGAGTCCTGGTAGCTATGCCAGCTCTTAGGAAGTTCGAGGAGTGCAATACTCACCATGTCATCATTAGCTATCACGACCCCTACACTTGCAAGCTCATCCCTGCATGTGATGAGCTTGGTCAGATACATAGAGATCGTCTTATCCTTTTCACACTTGATCTTTCAAAGTTTGTCCTTTAGTGCCAGCTTCCTCTGATCACTGTTATTCTGATAAATATCTTTCAATGTTTTCCACATCAAAAAAGGAGTCTCCTTCCCAAGGAGGCTCAAGACTATGTGATCTCAAACTCCCTCCAAGAGAATTCTCCTAGCTCTAGCCACACACTTCTTCCATTATGCCAGTTGAGTAACATCAGTAGGCTTAGGGACTTCTTGATCAATGAAGTCCTTAAGGCCATTATCTTCCAATATTGCCTCCATGCAATCCTTCCAAGCTATATATTTTGAGTTGCCATCAAGGGCATACTCAAGCCATCGGTGAAATAGATGTGCTAAGAACTTGAGATCTATATCTTGAATAATAAACTTCGAATTCCTCTTGCTAGTATATTGTTCTTCCTTGATCACCTGTGCTACGATACCATGTAGAATTTTCCCTACAAATCAGCTATCTCACTGATATCATGTAGAAATTTCACTTGCAGATCAAACTGATATATGCAATGTACTAAAGCATAATACTAGATCTACATCTACCATAAACTTTGCGGAAGCTTAATTAACCTTGAGCAACCTCAAGCATGAACACATATAACTGATAAGAAGGAATCAATCACACATAACACATAAGAATTTATCCAGGAAAAGCACCAGCCTAAAACCCCATCTCTGTATTATCAATCAAGTGGAAATCCTCAACAACATACAAAAAGAATCAGCTCAAAATCTATCCTGCTCTCTCTGTACTCTGATGATGTAGCTCATGGACTATCTAGGCCTGTATATATAAGCTCCACAAGTCCTCCAAGCCCCTATTTCCTTGCACAATTTTGATTGGGGTCCAATTACATAACATGTGTGAATTCACCCAAATCATACTTGCTGTCACCTCAAGTCCAACTATGCAGTACTAGAAGGAATAATATTCCTTCCTCATGCAAGTAATATTCACTAGGAATATCCTAGCAACTGATAGTACACTATCCCTCATTTGATCACAACTGGGTCTCTGTCTAAACTACCATGCATTAGTTATCCATGTGTGAATACTCATTTATCTAAAAATACCAGCTATCACATGCATGCAAGCATTAACAAACAGAATCTCATTAATTTAACAACTTGTTAAATTAATCTAACTAGACTTCACTAAGTTAAATTAACTCAACTGATCCTCTCAATATAGAACTCATCCTTAATTCCTCAATCAGTGAAGCAAATCAAGGACACATTCCCCAATCAGTGGAGAAATTATTGCATGTTCTCACAAAGACTTCAAGTTTGATTTTCCTTAACAAATTAACTCAAACTGAATTAATTTATTAATATTCAAACTGCTGGTAAGACCAAATTCGAATTTTACTTCCTATTTTAGACCAGGGATTGCCTAAAAATAGGAATCCAACCATAACTACTAAAAATAGAACTTCTATTTTTAGCACTTACATTTTTCATTCCCTGTTGCCCAATCCAACACTGATACCCAAACTTCTATTTTTAGTAGGGATATTTTAGCACTTCTATTTTTAGCAATTTCTTGTTGCCAATTTTCAACATTTTGTTGGTCCAATTAATCCACTATCAAGACAAACAAGGTACACTCTTATTTGCACTAATTAGGTTACAAAATGGGTAGAAACTAATGCACTTCCTTCTGCTACTGAAAATGTTGTAGTTTCATTTCTTTTTAAGGATATCTTTACCCGTTTTGGTGTCACAAGGGAGATTGTGACAGATCAAGGTACTCAATTTACATCCAAGTTGGTAAAAAATATAGTGGATGAATACAAAATCAAACATCGAAATTCCACTCCATATCATCCACAAGCAAATGGGGTGGAATCCATCAATAAATTAATTGAAGCAATTCTTACCAAGATTGTGCATCTGCATAAAAGAGACTAGGCGAAAAAACTTCCAAAAGCTTTATGGGCATACCATAACACATGGAGAAATACCACAGGACATACTCCCTATGAACTTGTTTATGGGAAGCAAGTTTTATTTCCTATTGAGTTCCGAGTAAAGACCTTCAAGACAACAGTCAAATTGGGTCTTAACCTATATAAAGCACAAAAAGAAAGAATAGAGCAACTAAATGAACTAGATGAGATGAGGCATGATGCTATTCAAAGAACCAACAAGTTCAACAACAAAGATCCATGTGGCATGAAAAATTCATAAAAGAAAGGAAATTTCAACCAAGAGATTGGGCATTACTTTTTGACTCAAAATTTAAAGATTTTCAAGGAAAATTTCAAACTCATTGACTTGGGCCTTATGAGATTGAAATTGTTTTTGATAATGGTGCAATTAGGGGTAGAACCATTGATGAGGAAATAATGACCTTCCTTGTACATGGTCATCGATTGAGAATTTATCATAAACCATTGATAAGGGAAGAATTTGTTAAAAATCTGCAAGACAATATTGATTTGAAGGTGGGAAGGATTTCCCTTCCTCTCCAACTTGACTCGCAAATTCTTTTGTTCTCTAATATATAATAATAATAATAATAATAATAATAATGATAATAATAATAAAATGGTATAAACATGAAAACCAACATTGTTGGCATGTTTATACAAAAAATTTAGGATGAAAACCAACTACTACTAGCACCCAAGATTTTCTTTTTAAACCCTGTTCTAATTGCATTTTCTTTGTAACCCTGTTTTTCTTTTCAAAATAAGCAGCTACGGAATTGTTGAGAATCGGTAGCTTTAACAAAATTATGCAGTTGACACTAATAGGGATCAACTAGGACAATTGAAGATCTTGGCATAAGAAAATGATCAAGCTTGCAATTGAAGGCATCCAAGGATAATCTACAAAGGTCAATCAAAGCATTAGAATCATAAATCCAAAGGTATATAAATATTAGAATAAATAATAGAGGAAAGAAAAATTATATTATGAAATAAAATAGACATTGCTACTACCATTTGAAGTAATCATTACTATTCCAATTTCAGATTTAACTATAAATACTAGGTCCTATCAATGAAGTTGGCCATAAGCCCATTCATCACTCATCATTGTGCAGATACTGCACTCCATAAACCCTGATAATTCCACCCTCATTCATACTACGTTTTCTTGAAATCCTTTTAACGCATTTCCATTGACGATTTCATTCTCATCCATACTTAATTTTCCAAAGCCATTTTCGCTCCATAACCTTGTCAAAGGAAGCAATTGCAAGTTGAGACTTGGCCAACACGGGGGTTGTTGCGAGGACAAAGTTGGATGGGAAGAAATTCATGGAGGGTTATCCACAAGTTAGACAGATGTTACAACAAGTACAATGGTTGGAATTTGTAGAAAAAAATTAGCGGCTATGACAAAGAAGTAACGTCCTTTGCCCAAGCATTTGATGGAGTTGAGGCAAAAATTGCTGATGTCAAAATAGTACTAAGAAAATCTTTCATGGCAGAAGTAACTAGGCTACCTAGGGTTGGTGAAAGATGGTTCAAAAACAAATGAATTGAAAGAAATGTATGGAGGGAATTTCTCAAAAACCCAGGTATGGACACTTCAATCTTTAAGAAAGGCATCCCAAGTACAACTCTTAAAAGTAAATGGAGAAATTTACTATTGGCCATTCAAAAATTTATTACTTGTAAAGGTAGATTCAGTGGTATGTTTTTCTATCATATATGTTTGATGATGCATTTCCTTGAGGGTAATGAAATTAATTTTCCTTATCTCTTACTCAATAGTTTGAAGAAAATGACCAGTAATACTCAGAGAAAAATACAGTCTAATGAAAATACCATGTATCATCACGGGTTGATAAAAATGTTGATTGAAGCCCACCTCAAAAGTATAGGAAATGATTGGGAAAGTTTTATAGTAAGAAACCATTTTAAAGAGGTAGAACAGGAAGAACCTAGCAACAAAATAAAGAGAAGTAGAAGAAAGATATCTCTAAACCCTAAAGATGACCTATCTCTACAACAAGAGCAACCCTCAGAAGATGAAACTCCACTTGCTGATGTATTAGAAAATATTAAAAAGAGAACGTTAGAAGAAGAAAAACTAGTGATAAGGAAGAAAGCATATCTAGAAGAAAAACAGAGGAAATAGAGAAAGCAAAGACAAAACAAAGAAAAGTTCAAAAGAAAATTCTTCTCATTAAAACCTCATCCATTGTCAGGAGGAGTGCAAGGCTCAACAAAACAACGAAGGAATCACTTTGAAAATCCATAGAGTTTTTCAATCTAGAGGAAGAATAAGGGATAAAGGCTCCATCACAAATTATTTTGTCACTAGTTCCATTACCAATTGTTGAAAATAGCAACAAGAAATGATAAAAATAGAATCTAGAATATTCCAATTTTAATTTGTCTTTGAATTAAAATTTGAATTTAGTCTCACCAGTTGCTTGGAAATAATTAATTAATTCATTATGGAATAATTAGTTGGAGAAATTCAAGTTAGAAGTCTTTATGAAGTCATGCAATAGTTATCCCTTAAATTAAGGAGATTATCCCTTAATTAAGGAGATCAGATTGAGTTATATTTGAGTTGTAATTAGGTAGCTCAATTTACTGAGTTAAGTCCAGTTAAATTAGTTCCAAACTGTTTGAGGAACTAATTGTGAGTTATCAATCAATTGATGCATGCATGCACTCAACTAGTGTACTCTAGATAATTGAATATTCCCTCATCAGAAACTCATGCATGTCTATTATGAGAAAGACCTAGTTGAGCTAAATGTCAAGGACAATGTACTATCAGTTGCATGTTTTCTCCTATGAAGGAAACTCATGCATGCATAAAGACTAAGGTTCCTTGAGGATTGTGCAGTTCTGACAGGGTGTGAGATCTGTGTGACAGATCAGTGTTCCACTTGGTTGAGAGTTTTCCACTTGGTAACAGGAGGATCACCCAGGAGAAACTGCACAAGGAAATAGGAGCTTGGAGGGCAGAGGAGAAGGCTTGTGAGAAGCCAGGTTTGCCTGTGAGCATCCAAGAGGATTGTATTGAGAGCTGGATAGCTTTGAGAGCTAAGGCTTTGTATAATTTTGATGTATTCCCACCTTGTATGATCATACATATAGTGGGGTTTTTAGTTGAGGCTTTCCACTGAGTATTTTCTGTGTTTCATGTGCATTGATTCTTCTTCTTCTAGTTATATGTGTTCAGCTCGATCTTGCTCAATCTTTAAGATTTCGCAAAGCAAATTGATAGTAGAAATAGATTATAGTATTTTGCTTTAGTATATTGCATTATCAGGTTAATCTATAGTTAGATTTTCTACATAAGTCTCAGAGCGAGATTTGTAGAGAATTTGCAGAATTTCTACACCAATTGCTAATACAGTAAGAAGAACACCTAAAAGTGACCCAGTCCAACAAGAGATATATGATTATATAGAATCTTTGGAGAAAAGAGCTACAGAAAAGGCCATTGCATCCTCTTCAAATCAAGAAAAAGAAATTCATTCTGATAGCCCACAAGAACCTCCAATTATAAATATTCTCAAACAAGAAATTCATGAATTGGAGACACTAAACATGCACTTAAAATAGGAACATGAAACATTGAACGTGCATAATGAAATACAGAGGACCAATAATGACAATATTCTCTTACATCTTGCTCCATGGTATGATAAGAATAAGAAGCTAAAAGAAAAGAACAAATATCTTAATAGAAAAGTCATAAGTCTAAAGTATAAGATTCTAATGAAGAAACCAAGGATGGCAGTCACTAAGAAGAAGGCAAAGAAGACAAATTTGGATGTTTTATCTCAAGTATCTGAACGAGTTCAATAACAGGAAAGGCTCATTAGTTTTGAAATTTTTGCATGAGGACATGCAATGACCTCCATGTGAGGGAATCATGACACTCACAATTGCTTCTTTTTGACACCCTTTTTCACTCTATCTATTTCTTTTTTACCTTCATAATCACACATTGGGCATCAAATCACATGAAGTATGACATGGCAGGTATACAATTGTATTGTATTTCATAAATTGATAATGCTCTTTATTATTTAGTTTAATGTTTACTTCAGGTACCGAATTGAAATGATTCTGCAGCTAATGTATGACTCTGCAGCCAAGTCAGTGGTTTGACAGGTTCCAAGGTGCTAGCTAGGAAGCGAAATATATGGGCAGATGGAAATTAATGCACTCAACGATTTCCTCCTACTCTCATGAACCAGATCAATGGAAGCAGGTCTTGGTGATACGGTCAAAGATGAAGTCAACCACTGTAGTCGGCAACATGCGAGCGAGAACGAGATTTATGCCTCATGATTTTCTTTGATAATAGCAAATCATGAGCGAATTATGTTATGGTATATTTTCAAGTTAATTATAGTTTGTGTAGATAGGGATTAGGCATATAGCTCTGAACAATTTATTGCTATGAGCTCCATAAATATGCCTCTCGAAAAAAATGAAAAGGTTGTTAAGTAAGGACACGACAATGAGATTTAAGCTCTGTTTTTAATGCTTTGTTATAAAAGAATCATTTCGTTTTCTCATGTGTGGTTAAGTGTTTGATCAATAGCATGATTGCTTGCTTCTCATGGAGGTCCCCCTCGAGTAGTAAAGATTTCTATTTCGTTTTCAGTAGATAGAAATTGTCTTTATATTCTCATAGCTTTCTATTTGATTGATTAAGTAATTGCATTCTAATTTCTTCCATATTTGAATTAAGTTCATTCTACTAATCATTTTGTTTGTTCATAGATTCTAGATGCACATGGATAGAGTTTAGTAGCAATGACACAGTGTTATACTTTAATCAATTAGACATAATTTTATCTTTTTTTATAGACATAGGATTTATTTGCAGAATTGGAAGTTAAATTTCAAGCATGTGTGATCTATAATCAAGCAAGTGGAATGCATTTTAAGCAAGAGTTAGTTTCATTTTATTTTCATACAAGTATGATTGTTGTTTATATAGATGTGTGATGAGATTACCTAGTATTTTTTTTCTTCTGCATTTGAGTGTGTGTATATAATTCTTATTTATGCAAAATGTGGAATTAATTTTCATTTACATCAAGTGTGAGATTTTGTTTATTTCAATGCAGAGTGTGAGATTTCTATAAGCAAGAGTAGTTTTAAGCAAGAGAGTGTGATCATCATTATAGAGTTAATCTTATTTTCTAGGAATAACTAATTTACTCATAGAAGACATGTGAATTTCAATAACTCAATTTAATTTAGAATAAAAGGATTCTAGCATGTACAATGCACTTACACTTCATAAAGTTACTAATCCTGGTCGATAATTTATGTAAACAATTTAAGGTCAATTAAATTGTCAAACATAGCTCTCTCTCTCTATTATATCATTCTCTCATACTATTGTACACTTAGAGTTTCCGTGGAGCACTTACTTTGGATTTGGAGTAAGAAGGCAAAGGAAAGAAGGGAAGCACAAGGGAACAAGTGGATCAATAACTACATCTGGATTGCTTTGCAGGTAATAAGTTGCATGTATGATTTCCTTGCTGATTTATATATGCATGGTAAACACATGTGGTTTTCTGGTTATGTGTTATCATTGACATGGAGGATTTCCTGGATTGACAGTGGTTTTAGCCTTGCCTTTCCATTTCCAGGATAGCCATGGTGTTGTGGGTTTTTCCATTTGGTTAGTGCTCATAATTCCCTATGGCTATGGGTTGGAACAAATGCTCTAGAAGCCCTGGAACAACTTGGGTTTAGTTACTAGTCCTAGATCCTAGGTTGGACAATTTCTTTGGAGCCCTTGGTGGGTTGAGTTACAAGTCCTGGAGCCTAGGTTGGACATTTTATTTGGAGCCCTTGGTGGGTTGAGTTACAAGTCTTGGAGCTTGGTTGGATAGATGCTCTAGATTCCGAAAGGTTGTGGGTTGAATTACTAGTTCCTAAAGCCCTGGACAACTTGGGTAGAGACCAATTTGGTTAGTGTTAGTGATGTTTGGCCATGAGGCGGAATCACTGGTTCAGGGTTGAGGTGGTTTGGTCTTTAGAAGCCCTCGTTTGGTTTTTTACTGGTTATTTCATGAGATCCCACATTCATGCTTGGAATATGGCGGGAGGGTGATTGGATGAAAGAGAGATTTGGTTTAGCCCAATCTATGGTCGAGTGGTGCGTGGAAGTCCCTGACTTGGTTGGTATTTTCATATGTTGATAAGAGCTATTCTTCTATTGTGATTCATGTATATTTGTAGCAATTGTGTTGGCATTGTTATGGATGATTTGCTATGGTTTATATGTTGGTTATTTTCTGGCTATATGATGTTTATATGATGTGTATCTTTTATGGCTCTTGTGAATTGCTTAGCTATTGATCGATTGATGAGTTGATGGACTAATAAGTGTGATTGCAACTATGTGGAGAGGGCATAAGGCCTTCTTGGCGATTCTCAGATAAGATTCAGACCCCTATGTTCAGATATGCATTCATGAATTGTAGATTACATGTTCACCATATGTTTAATGAAATTACTGTCATGGTTAGGCTTAGCTTGGTAAAGTCTTTGATCAAGTTTTATATGAATGGTTTTGTCCTAATGTCATTTATCAACCTGGAAAGTCTCACTAATTTCTGGGGAGTGGTTTGGAGGCTAGCCTAAAATGGTGGTTTAGAATATGTGACCACACCATCTGAACTGAAGAATTTGTGTTGCAACTGCATGGATGCAATGTTGTGCATGCAGTTGGAGGCTTCCAATAACATGGAGGCCTTGATGTGGGTGTGGTTGTGGGCCTAAGGCAGAGAAAAGAGGTCCAACTTAGGGTTTGGACACTTGGGGTAGTTGTTGAATCTCTAAGTGACATGTAGCCCCTGTGGGATGTTGTGAGTTTTCAGTTTGTTGTCAACAGTGAGCCCCACTTCCTTAATTGGATCTAGGAGGTCAGGTTAGGTCATAGAATCTCTTCCTCTCATGTTTACCCTAACAGGGTGGTGAAACTGGGTAAATATGGGAGGGGTGGTTACAATGAATCATAATAGAGCTCTTTGGAGGTTTAGTTGTGAAGTATATTTCGCTGCACCCATAGGATCTATCTGAGAAAGTAATAATACCTTTTTTCATCTTTACTAACAAATATTGAGTCACTAAAAATAAATCTTCTAATAAAAAGTTATGTGAATTGAAAGTTACATACCTTTTAAAAGCCTAATTTGTAGACTATTTGGATGACCAAGTTTTGTCTTGATATATCTTTGACATTTAAACTCTTTTAAGTTTGAAATTTTAGCTTATAATACTTTCGCATGTCTTATATGCAATTCCATTCATTGGTCAAACTTGTATATGCCAAGTGAAAGTTATTGTAACTTTCCCAAAACTGGATATTGTTTTGGCCCCTTCCCAAGAGAGATTCTATGACATGTTACATATCCAATTCATCAAATATGGTTATGAAATTTTCACCTAATGTAATTCAATATGTCTCCTTAAAACTCTAAAAATTTCACAATCTGAAACTTCTCTATGTAAAATTCACAATGAACCTACCAAGATGACTCATTTAAAAGATTATTTTAAGGTTGGTCACTATCTCCAAAATCATAATGAATTGGAATTTGAAATTTTGGCCACTAATACCTTGATATATCTATTTAATAGTCTCAAAAATTTGTGGTCTAAATCATTCCAGGAAAATTTTATAAAATAGATTCCAAGCTCTTATTTGAAACTGATTTCTAGACTAGTCACAAACCCTAGCTTCAAGAGAGTAATACTTTGACATTTATCCTTACTATCCTCAAAATTTTACCCCTCATGCTTCCTGGCAAAAACGTTATAGTCAAAATTCCACGAAGACTTCATTGAAGGAGAAAAAAAACTTTAAGATCATAGTTAGGAGACCAAATGTTATGAATTATGTGCCTTAAAAATGATAAGTCAATGACTACAATCCACTATGGGGGTGGAACCTCCTTTTACAATTAATACAATACACGACAAGATATGGTGATCCTAAGACCAGGCCTCTCGAGACAAAGCATACAATTATAATGAAATGATACTAATGAAAGGTTTTCACCTACATAACAATAAAAAGACAATAACTCAAAATCTATGGCTTAATAAGGGTTTTATAGTTAACAAGGGGCTTGTCTAGGGATTAACAAAATCATACTCTTTAATCCTCAAGCCACACGCAACATACTTGAGCACATAAAACATGTGGCTCTCAACACATATTAAGAGCAAGGGAGGGTACCTCATGTACTACCACTTATATTTCCCATGGTGGGTATGGCCTCTAGATTGCACAACTTAATTGAAACATGTCACATGGTTTTATTGGTCCATGTGTCCACCATGGAATATGGGTAGGGAGAACTTTAAAGAAAGCACTTGATAACTTGGGGTTCTTAATTTGGTGGCTTTGACTTGAGGGTTGAGCTTGTATAATCACATGTTATCCATGACTACATCATTGGTCTTATTAGAGGACACATAGCAAAGGGACTCATGTTGGAGTGGTGAAGGATGACTCAATAATGTTGACCTAGGTTAGACCCATATGTACATAAAGAAACTTTTAAAACGATTAATCCCTTCTACCATTAGGTCACCATGAAAAGTTAAGTAATTATACTTTAGGTGAAATGACAAAAATTAACCCAAAAATGTTGGTCCAAAATATCCATACCTTAAAAAAGTTTTTAAACTTCTCAAATGGATCCTAACATGCCATCTCAAATAAATGTCACCATTATTTTAAAAAGTGGAATCCTTAAATGTAGTTTGGAAATAATATCATCTAAATGTAAAGTCTAGACTATTTCAAAACCCCCATAGATACCATTATGCTAGTAATTCACAATTTTTAAAGAGGCTTTTGAGAGTTATCATCACTTTTAATAGGAATGGAAAAGTGAGTTATTGTGCCCACAACACGTCTGAAATATTGTAATATTTTATTCTAAAATATTGTAATGTTTTATTTTATAAACAAAAATATGATGATGATGATTATGATGGTTAATGTCTGCTGAGACCAAACATTGGTCTATCGGACCTAAAGAAACAAATTATTTATTTTGATTTAAGATTTTATTCCTATGCTCAAAAAGCTTGGAGAGAAGCCTCCCAAGCTCACTATAATTTCGACATTGTAAAAGGCTAGGAAGGTCAGTAATGTAACAAAGATTGTGAAACTGAGATCTAATGTGGTTGTACGCGGGGCACTCTAAGAGGAAGTGGTTTTCATCCTTGATGTTCCTATTCTCACATATATGGCATATCCTTTCTATCCATGGTGTCTTAGGAATTGTTCAATGCCCTGTTTCACTATGGAGCTCATGAGAATTCGTTCTAATCTTTGCTATATTAATTTTCTTCTTTGAGCTAGTTAAAATAGAGAGATACTTTTGATCTTCTAGGGTGGGGTTGATGACCTTCTTATAATAACTTAAGAAGGTTCAATTGAAGAGCACATTGAGGACTTTCATAAATTGAATATAAGGGAAAATGATATTCTAGAGAAGCAAAGGATTGATGTCTCCATAGGGACTTTAAAGGATAACATTCAACATGAGGTTCATCTTTGGGAACTTGATTCATTGGAGAAGGCATTGAGGGCTACTTCAACTCGCGATTTCAAAACTGGAAGATTCGAAATTACAGAGTTATAGTCATTTTAAGATTGAACTCCTAAAATCAAGAAAAAACGAGACGAGGAAGTTTGATGGCAAGGATCTAGTAGATTGGATACTACAGAGGGAGAAATATTTTGATCTACATGGTGTACCACTGTTACAAAAGGTATGTATTGCGTCTAATTATTTAGAACCAAATCAATTTTTATGGTATAAAGGGCTTTGTTCTCAATTTTCACGGAGGAAATGATTAGATGCAATACATAACTTTTGTAATAGTGGTACACCATGACAAGTGGTTTACGAGAACAAAGCCCTTTATACCATAAAAATTGATTCGGTTCTAAATAATTAGATGCAATACATACCTTTTGTAATAGTGGTACACCATGTAGATCAAAATATTTCTCCATCTGTAGTATCCAATCTACCAGATCCTTGCCATCAAACTTCCTCATCTCGCTTTTTCTTGATTTTAGGAGCTCGATCTTGAAACAACTATAACTCTGTAATTTCGGTTCTTCCATTTTTGAAATCGCGACCTGAAGTAGCTCTGAATGCCTTCTCCAAGGAATCAGGTTCCCAAAGATGAACCTCATGTTGAATGTTATCCTTTAAAGTCCCTATGGAGACATCAATCCTCTGCTTCTCTAGAATATCATTTTCCCTTATATTCAATTTTTGAAAGTCCTCAATGTGCTCTTCCATTGAACACTTTTGTTTGAGATTTATCAATTGGCTAAAGAAGGTGTTTCTCTTTGTATCCTCATAATGTGCTATCATTTCCTTCGTGAAAATTGACAATGTGACAAGTGGTTTACGAGAACAAAGCCTTTTATACCATAAAAATTGATTCGGTTCTAAATAATTAGATGCAATACATACCTTTTGTAACAATGGTACACCATGTAGATCAAAATATTTCTCCATCTGGAGTATCCAATCTACCGGATCCTTGCCATCAAACTTCCTCATCTCGCTTTTTCTTGATTTTAGGAGCTCGATCTTGAAACGACTGTAACTCTATAATTTCAGATCTTCCAGTTCTGAAATCAACGACCTGTTTATTCTTATAATAATTATAATAATAAATAATAAAATTAATTAAATTAACTCAACATTAAAATAAAATAATTTCAAAATTAAAATAAAAAAAATAAATATCAAATTAATATTATATTTTTATTATTTTTAAAATAATTATTATAAATAAATCAGCAAATTAATAAAGTAATAATAAATCAACAAATTAATAAATATAATTATAATTATTCATTAAACCTTATCCCATTTCTTAAAATGTGAAAGTATAATCAATATTGATACCGGTTAACGTCTAGAGAAATTAAAATGCATTTAAGCTAGTGTAAAATGTTTCCCATCCCAACAAAGTTTCTTCCAAAAATATTTGACTGAACACATGAATTCAAACTGTGCAAACCTTCATTTTTAAAGGATGAACTTGAATGGAGTGCGAAAGAAAGGCCGAGAGATATCAAATATAATGTGTTTTTTCACATAACCCACAACGGGCTTTCGGGTTTTAAGGTGCGTGTGTTATACAGGGCAATACACGGCAGGTTTTAGGATTTCAGGGTTCGTGTGTGATGCAAACCAACATCAATCTCACTCTCTTCTACTCACCCCAACATGGCGGCCGCTACGAGGAGGAAGGCAATGCTGTCCCTGTGGAAGAAGAGTTCAATTACCCACACTATTCCTCAAGGTTTCTTGTACACTTCCTCTGCCACATCAGACATGCACATTAGCAAGTTCTGTCAGACCAACAAGCTTGCAGAGGCAGTGGAAAACCTCAAGTATCTGCTTCTGGATAAATCTAAACCCAACCCCAGTCTCAACACCTGCCGCATTTTATTAAGTAGTCTAATGCGACGGAAATGGTATGGATTAGCGTTGTCCGTTTACAGACTTATGGTTGAAGCAGATGTTGTTCCAGACCTGGTAACTTTGACCATTGTCATCAATTGTCACTGCGAAACAGGTAGAATGGATTATGCATTCAAAGTGTTTGAACGAATGCAAGAACAGGGCTATATCCCAAATGTGGTAACCTTTAATACCGTCATCAAAGGGCTTTGTAAGAACGGCAAAATGGAGAGTGCTGTTGAATTTTTCAATGAAATGGCGAGGAAACAACAGGTTCCTGATATTTTTACGTATAATACTCTAATAGACGGGCTCTGTAAGAAAGGGAAAACCCATGAGGCATTCGGGTTGTTGGCTGTGATGCTGCAAAAAGGTCATGAACCTAACACCATCACATTCACAATCCTCATGGATCAACTATGCAAAGAAGGTAAGCTCCAAGAGGCCAAAAAATTACTTTATCAGATGCTAAAAGAAGGGCATAATGCCAATATTATTACATTTTCTGCTTTGATTGACGGTCTTTGCAAAGAAGGCAAGTTAGGGGAGGCTATCCAGCTCTTCTATGAAATGCCCGACAAAAACATATGGCCTGATGTTGTGACATATAATTTGCTTATTGATGGATTTTGTAAAGAAGGTAAGTTAGAGAAAGCTAGGAGGCTCTTCTATGAAATGCCCAGCAAAAACATATATCCTAATGTCATCACATACAGTGCACTTATTGATGCTTTCTGTAAGGAAGGCAAGTTGGAAGAGGCTGTGAAACTCTTCTATGAAATGGCCAGCAAAAGAATAAGCCCTAATGTCATCACATACAATGTGCTTATTGATGGTTTATGTAAGCAAGGCAAAATTGAAGAGGGTAGGAAGCTCTTTTATGAAATGCCTAACAAAAACACATGCCCTGATGCTGTCACATACAATATACTTATTAACTATTTTTGTAAAGAAGGGCAATGTCAGGAGGCCACCAAATTGCTTCGTGAAATGCTGGGTAGGGGGTACAGTCCAAATGTTATCACGTACAGTACTGTTATCGATGGCCTTTGCAAAGAAGGCAAGCCTATAGAAGCTTTGCAACTGTTTGATATTATGCTGCATATTGGCCATCAGCCGAATGAAATCACATATAATACACTTATAAATGGGTTCTGCAAGGTGGGTAATCTAAAGAAGGCCATGGAGCTCTTTCAGGAGATGTCAGAGAAAGGTTGCAAACCTGATGTAGTTAGCTATAATACACTAATAAATGGACTCTGTAAGCATCACAGAATGGACGAAGCTCAACAAATCTTCTATGAGATACCAAAATGGGGTTTGAGCCCTGATGTTATTACATACAGCACATTGATGGATGGACTCTGCAAAGCGGGTTTTTCCAATGAGGCAGTTAACTTATTTAAACAGATGATAGGTAGTGGTCATGTCCCTGATATGATTACATATAACACCCTCATGGATAAATTGTGCAAGGATCACACACCGGAAGAGGTCGAGAAACTATTGCATGAATCTTTATAAAGGTTTTCCATCAAAGCTGTGCATATTCAACAGTAAACAACTTCTGTAAAGATACTGCTGAAAGGCACTTGGCAAGATTCAGTACTGGTGAGCAGCCGAGAAACTATTGCATGAATCTTAATAAACGTTTCCATCAAAGCTGTGACATATTCAACAGTAAACAACTTCTGTCAAGATACTGCTGGAAGGCAACTTCTGTCATGATACCGCTGAAAGGCATTTGACAAGATTCAGTACTGGTGAGCGAATTGCAATTGATAAAATGTGGGAGTGACTTTGGCAATAATGTGTTAGGGAAGCTATCTAAGACGGGTTTTGTGGCTGAGCTTGATGAAGCGAACTTAGTGCAATTTTCATAAGAGTGCAGTTTGTATTTAACCTGAGACTCATTTGGTTTAGTGGCCTGCACAATCCTTATTAAATGCACCAGTATTTCTGATATAAAATGGGTTAGGCTTAGCAAATTAATATGGTGCAACTTTCAACTGATGAAGTGCCCCAGGTAAATTTCAATAAATTGTTCACATCAATAATCTGGAATTGGTTTGCTCAAATGATTAGTGTGTATGATTGGCATTGATAAAGCGTATCTTGCAAATTTCAATATTGGGTTGTATCTCTATAAAATTGACTAACCCGCTTTGAAACCAACAGAAAAAGTTATGTGAAAAAAGAATTCAGAGAGTTAATAATTTTCCAGCAATAGAATTGTTTGCAATTTTGCAACTTGCTTTGGTGTGTCTTCTTTTTGTTATGTTATCGACTCTTAAGGGTGCATGAAATATTTTGCCTCATTTGTTGAATGTCTAGATTCTAGACTGTTTTACTTTGTCGCTGTTATAGTATATAGCAGGCAGGAATGATTGTCACGGGATGTATCAATCATAGTGCATTTTTTACTACTTGAATATCTAGTCTCTCCCATTCAAAATGTAGTAGGGATCATTATAGTTTGTTTGTGATCTATTTTGGTTCTTTCTGGATGCAAAAATTTGGAGTTATTGACTTGTGTTACCCCTCAAAATGCCTGAACATTCAGTCCAGGAGTCAGTACTGTTTGATATCTCAACCTAATCTAGATCCTTACACAGTAATTAGCATCGAAATGTCACTATGTTATAACCCACAACGAGGAAAGCAAAGAGGCTCTGTTTAAGGCATTACGTAGGTCAGCCAATAGAGCACGTTTACTCCAGGGATACTAAGGAGATTACAGCCCACAACAGAAACATCAATAACAAGAGTTTGTAGCAGATTGAGATTGGAGGAAACACTGGTTAATAACCTAAGCAGAATTTGAAGCTACAGGGCCACTGCTACAGGGACAGTGAAAAGAAGGATTAATTCTGAAATGAGGAGTTGCCAGACATAATTTTTTTTTGGCAGAATGGGATATCTTAGCTTGAAAATTAATTAGAAGGAAAGTGTTGTTGCTGTTATTGCTTCACTGTTTATCGCACATAATACCACGCTTTCTTTCTATCCTTGGTGAGTTGCTCCAGAACTCTAGTGGGGTTATTTCAAGGAAAAACACCATTGTTTGTTGATTTTAATGGGGGCAACTTGCCCCAGCAAATAATAGGGCTGATCCATAATTTTGTTATGTTATTGAGAGAGAACACTACAAATACACCTGTCCTAATGCACCATTGTTGAGGTTTGTGTTTGGAGGTTTAGGTGATGGTTTTCCCCTCTTATTCTCGTTCGATGTTTTATTTTATCATCTTGCATTTATCACCTTGTTAAGAGTTGTGGCCAGATTTACACTTCATTGTAGGACACACCTTTATAGAAAAGTTTGAGAGTGGCATTTTCAGGGCCTTCTAAAGATATTTCTGCATTATTTAACAAAAAGTTAAGGTCGATTGTGGCATATTCACCATCTCTATTTGTCTTAACCATTTTTAAAATTGATCTCTTGGTTTTATCTCGACTTTATTTGCTTTATATTGGATAGGTTAGTCCTAGTCCTCCATCACCTTATTTTATTGCTATAACTTACGTTTTGCTGAAACTAACTTTTCATATCACTTTGAGCCTCATTGTTGTAGCTTTAGTAATCTTACTTAACGAAACCCCCCCTTGTGTTGTTAGAATGTAGTTGTCCTATAGTGAGAGAAGTGCCTTTGTGGTAACAATGGGCAACCTTTCTAAGTTCCCTTGGAATTGCACTTGTGTTTTGAGGCTTCACCACTTGGGAGGTATCATAGGGCCCATTTTAGGGGCAGATTCTGCTTTAAAGCTTTGGGGTCTAGAACCTTTCGAAGCTCATGTGAGGCCTTAAATGATCTTTTTTGGAGTCAAAACTTTGTAAGTATTGCTGTCAACTTATTGAAGTTGTTCCAAACTTTGAAAGCTTTTCAATGGAGTGAAGATCACTTCAATTGGATTTTGTATGTGAGTTATGTCTTTCACAAGTTGACCTATCCTATTTACCACCATGGCACTGAGTGGATGCCATGTCAACTTCCATTAGTAACACATGTGAATCTAGTTGCACGTGGACTGTCAAGAAGATTGTAGAGGGTCCAAAACCCTAATATTAATTGGGGTTGAGGCATATAAAATCCCTAACCTTAACCCTATGTGGCTTTCATGCTATGTTAAATATATGGTGGCTAGGTAAGGAAGGGGTTCCATTCTTATTGTATGGAGTATCGTTCAATAGGAAAGTAAGGTACTTAGAGGAGGATATTCAAGCAAGACATAGGAAGTAAATCTTGTGTAGCCCTATTGCCCCCAATGTCCATGGCATCTCCATAGTGAGTGCCCCCTTCTTTATATTTGCATTTCATAACAACAAAGAAAAGAGTAAAGCATAGGTCTCACCTTCTAGGTTGGTTTTTCCCATATTGAGTTTTCCCATGGTACATCTCGTGTTCATTGTGTGAATATGTGTTATGGTTTGTCTCTTTGATTTTTGTTTCAACTTATTGTAATGATTTATGTCTTAAACTAGTAATATTTGTTTTTAATGGAACGAGTGGGGAATTTTGTATTAAAAGTAAAAATTGAATTCTAGGCCAGTACCTTTACATTTTCCAAACATCTATGAGAGATTTTCTAGTACGTTTCTTGTTAATAAAGGTTGTTATTGATGTCAATATGGTACTATTGGGATGGCAAATATTCTTGTGATATCATAACCTCATGCATATTGTGATGAGCATATTATGATGATGTCCTTGCTCACAATGACAAGTCCCTCTTGTTTGACAAGGATACCATTAATGAAGATGTCAAGCTATTAATGATGCCATTATGATGTCAAGCCATTAAGAAGAAGTCTTGTCCTAGACGCCTATTATTCATAATGTCCTAGATGTCCTTGAACTTACCATGAAGGCACTATAACCTCTTGTATCCTTGCTCTTGATGAAGAATCCTATAAATCATGATGATGTCCTTACTCTTGATGAAGAAGTCCTTCTTATTGATGCTCATAGCGACTCTTGATGAAGAAGCTCTCCTTGTGATGATCTAGCCCTTGCTCTAACAAATTGATGAATGTTGCATATGGTTAATGACATATCATTGCACTATCATGATGACATATATGGTGACATTACCTTTGATGACATGGACAATGAAGAAATTGGAGATCACTTGATGACAGGATGATTAAAGACATAACAAGTGGAGACCTCACTTAAAAACACTTGGTGACAAAGAAGAAGCCCTTGTTGTCCTAATCACCTTCTGCACTAAAAATTCAAGGGCAATCACAAGGAAAAATAGATTTGGGCACCTTGGAGGCATCCTTTCAAAATGAATCCTAGACCATCTTAAAGAGGATTTTTCCCTCTTTCTAATGAGCTATCACTTGCCCTGAAATTCCGAGTGGTTGATGAGATATTGAATTTTTAAGCTAAGATAAATATACCTATTTTCTAACCAACCTACACTTACACATTCATGTCAACTCTCATGTTGCCCTATTCTCCAAGCGTCACAGCGTTTTGTTGAGGACAAACCACTATAAATATATACCTAAGCTCATTAGTTTTAGTCAATTTTCCGGTGATCATTTCAAAGGATTGTAAGTCGGTGAAGAAGCATAGAGATGAGAAGAACCGAATAGGAGGAAGAAGAGGACGAAGAATTCGGTTTGGGCAAGTTCCTTAAGTTTTTTTGTGGTTGGTTTTTGGGAAATTCGTCCTCCTTTTGTAGGCTTTCTTCACTTTACAACTCAAATTGGCTAGAACATCAAAATTGTGGATAGAAAAACATTTTTTTTGGTCTTGTGCTTACCTGTGGAAAGACCTCGGTTCTGGGTAGGAGAATACTTCATACCTATTGATCTGAAAATGGGACTCTTAGGCTTATCTTACTTACAAGAACCTCTCCCACTTCCAAAGTTTGAATATTCCCGAGTCTTTAATGAATAACCAATGCGGAATTAAGAAATGCTTGAAAATATAGGTGTATGCTGGTAATTGTTTCAGCTAATTATTTGCTTTAAAATTCACTGTTTGTGCTGATATGTGAATGTGCTTAAACTGATATATAAATGCATATAAAAGTGAATAATGCAGCAATAAAAACAAACACATTAGACAACAAATTAATTAGGAGTTCACCCATAACTCTTGGGTTACGTCTTCGTGAGCTCTAGTTAATTCAACTAGGTTCTCTGGGATTATGGTATTAGTCTTTTTTGCAAGCTCTTGGTCCAACTCCTACTGTTCTACACAAAAACAGTGGGTTCAGACACCATTTAATCCCCTCTGGCTCTTAGCTCTTGGCTCTATCTCTTTGGCTCTTGGTTCTGGCTCTTGGCTCTAACTTTGGCTTTGGTTCTGGCTCTTGGCTCTAGCTCTGGCTCTTTGGCTTTGGCTCTTTGGCTCTTCGCTCTGGCTTTTTTTTGCCTTCTGCAAACTTCACGCTCTCTGGCTTTTCACTTGAACTTCAAGTGACCCCAAAGGCTCCCTCAGCTGCTCTTTTTCTTCTTGTGCTGCCTCTTTGGCTTCTAGGCTACCTCTTTGGCTTTTGCTTCACAACAAAACCCCAACAACAACCTTCCATAGCAACTCAACCACCAACAATAACTCAGTAGCAACACACAACAACTTGGCCATCGTTTAACAACTCAGCAGCCCTCTGTCTTTAACATTCATGGCTTTTAAGCCAAAATGGCGTTGTTGATTCATTTCCCTCTTGGGCTCTTCGTCTTCCTGTCACAGTCTGCTCGAATCCCCTCTCTGAGCATTAGCAATCATTGCTAAACGCCCTCGGGGATGAATGCCACTTATTTGGTAATGGAAGGGGTCTATCGGTGCTTTGAATCCCTCTTCCAGGCATTATACAATCATTGCTTAATGCCAAAAGGGGAGGTGGCCACCATTTCTATAACGTAAGAGTGCCTCAGGCCTATGCAGTTCCTGAATCGCTGCGCTTTGTTAACACAGGGAAAAATGTATTTTAACAGAGAAAATCCGCCAAAACTCAATGTATCAGACTTTAAAAGTCCTTAAATCCACCTCATTCTCCTATCGAGTCTGCCTATTGGTCGCTATCGCTTATCGCAATGGCTCTTCCCCTTTGTGTTTCGGAAATATATTAAAATCTGCGAAAAAACATATAAAACATGGAAAAACCCCGCTTTTCGGACTTTAAATATTATACAGAGGCATTTTGGAACCCTTTCGGGTCTGCAATATCGCATCACATATCCATATATATAGAGCCCCGCTCCACGGTAATGTACCAACGTGACACTGCGATGCGATAAGTTGCAATCACAAATCACTCATGCCTCGAGCCTGGGTAGTGCTCCGTTATGATCGTTGATTGCCATATCACTCTGTTGCAATCACCGATCGTGATTGCAATAACCATAGATTGTGTTCCGATATCCTCTAATAACCACTGTCGATTGCGATTACCGATCGCATCTGGATCATTGATCGGCCAGATCCGACGACCTTTGTTCAACCATTGTTTAAGCCTCCGATAGCTCAATTTCATGGTTTTTCTTCATGTTTTCAAGACCCGATGGTGTTATCCAATAAGTCCAAGACTTCTCCTTTTTCAGTGGTCTTGCCCTTTTGGGAGATTTGGAAGACTTAGAGGGTTTTTAGACCCATTATTCAAGGGATTTTTGCCTCTTTTTCCTTTGAAAAAGGGTAGCTTCATTTTATGATAGCTTTCCCATGTGAAGTCCGTTTTTGCCCATTTAAGTTGCGTTGGATTCCGAATGGAGGGATCTGTATAATGAGACTATTTCTGAAAGCAGCCTGCGATTTTCATTTTCCTCTGATTTACAATGGATTTGTGCCATTTGGCACCTTTTACCTCTTGCATGAAGTCTTTTAAACTTAGAGGTTTATCCAGGATCTATTTTTGGATCACGCCTTCCCACTAAAAGAACTTTTGGTCTCCAAAAGATTGATATATTGATCTGAACAGTGAATGAGAGTGACTCACCCTCTTCTTTAAGCCTCCCCTACACTTGCCTTTGCATAGTGCCTCTGAACTAAAGTTTTTGACCACTTCCCTTCTCTGGATGGGCTGGTCTTCTTGAGAAGAAATGTCTTCCTCCTTGCCTTTCTACAGAACTTCTACTAAAATGGTCATAGACGGTAGTTTGAGCTTCTTTGCCTTGATCATTGATCCAAGGTGGCTCAACAAATGTGAAGTACATTTTCTCCACAAAACTTTCATTTGTACCTGTTTGACACGCTGCCAACAACAACTGTTAACAACAATATGCATACAGACAACAACTGGATGGACTAACTCCTGCTTCAACAAAAGAAACAAATTTTCACATCTTGTGAACACCTCCCTATCTTACATCTGCATACAAATGATGGACTAGATACAAGCCCACAAAACATGCCTTTAAACAAATGACCCTTAAGTCAAGCATGTAGAAAAAGACCATTAGGACTCTTTTTCAAAAGATGAAACAGTTCATCTTTATCGCCATTTGGAAACCAAGTTAACTTCATTCAAGTCAACATGGCATCACATGCATGTCAAAGCAACCAACCTTGCAAGTTAATTACACATACATGTTCACAAACAAGGAAATCATCAACATTCTTGTGTTCATGCATCTCATGCTCATGCATGCATTTCACCCTTCAACTTTCATTTAAACACACTGTACTTTCGAAGTTGTAATGAAATATAAAGTAGATACATCAATAGACATGCAATCTTAATCGGGTAAGAACTCTAACTGTACCTTACCAATCCCTTTCAAAGGTACTACCCTTGCCTACACATCAGCATCAATATGTGGATCATTTTGAGACACATCATTCATCGAATCTTCTCTTCCATTTCTGCCATCTTCCCTTCCCACTTTCTTTAGCTTTGGTGAAAGCATTGTTGGATTCAGTGTCCAACATTTTGCAACAAGATGTCCTTGCTTATGGCAGTAAGTGCACTGCGTGTGCATCCTCTTGATAGCATGATTTGCCTTGTCTAGTGGACCTTTGGCTTCTTGTTTCTTTTACTTCTTCTGCTTCTTGTATGTGGCCATTCTCTTCCAACTTCTAGAAACATCATGGTTATCCAAACCACAAAAGGAACATGAAATTCTTTTCCCATACATATGTGGAAATTCATCATGCTTTGCAAAATCAAAAGGAATGTAATTAGAACCAGATTTATACCTACCTCTTTCACCTTTATTGCCTTCATGAGGAGGTGAAGCAAATGAAAAAGTGTCTCCCTTTGGAACACCATCAAACTCTTCAAGGCTATTAGAGTGTCCCCAACTCTTTGGTTCAAGTGTGTGCTTCTGAACACCTGCACCCTGCAATTGATGTTTCAAGCTATTGTATTCCTCTTGGATACAAGCTTCACACTTCTGAGGTAGAGGACATGAAATGAAACTCCTTCTTGGGACTATTTTAATGGCTTTCATAGCAACTTTGGAATTCTCTCCATAAGACTGTCCATAGCCAAGACCCAAATATTTAGGCCTTTCCTCAACCATTATTGGTTCAACAATACCTTGTGCATGCTTTCCCATGCCCTTTCCTTCATAGCCCATCTTGGACATTGGCTTGGAACCTATGCCTTTAGTATGTTTCTCAAAAGAACCAATACAAGCATTCTCAGAAGAATTTGAAGACAATCTGGAATGGCTTACCTCTTCTTCAAGCTGGTACTTGACTAAAGCTTCTTGGGCAACAAAGAGCTGTGTTTCCAACTCATGCATCATTTTCAGGTTCATATTTGCAATATGAAGTTTCCTCTCCATTTCCTGCAATTTGTTAGTAAGCAACTGCTTCTATTCCTTCATGGAATTCAACTACTTTCTAAGCATGCTACTCTTCCTTCCATTCTCATACATTTCTCTCACCATATCCATCATGGTGGACAATTCTTGCTTCATGTCTTCATCAATGAATCTTGTGAAGAGTGCAAAATTTGAGGACCCACTTGTAGAAGTTGTTATTATGCCAATGAACAAAAAAACTTCAACAAGATAAATAAAGAGCTTATTTAAGCAACCTCTTGCAACAAATCTCTCGTGCTTTGGATTGCCTTGAGGTCCTTTGGAATAGAAGAATGCCTTCAACTCTTCTTCCCTCTGCAAACTCAACAAATAGTTAGTTTGCAAACAAGCATACAATCAGCCTCTTGTTGTTCAAACACCTTTCAGACAAGCAGTCTTTGCTCTGTCAATCAAACATTCTGATATAACTTTCTTTGAAGGTGGGGTTAATAAATCTTAAGCTTTGATACCACTTGATCTAAAAATGGGGCTCTTAGGCTTCTTGTCTTACTTACAAGAACCTCTCCCACTTCCAAAGCTTGAATATTCCCAAGTCTTTAATGATTAACCAATGCAGAATTAAGAAATGCTTGAAAATATAGGTGTATGCTGGTAGTTGTTTCAGCGGATTATTTGATTTAAAATCTGTTGTTTGTGCTGATACGTGAATGTGCTTAAACTGATATATAAATGCATATAACAGTGAATAATGCAACAGTAAACAAAAACACATAAGATAACAAATTAATTAGGAGTTCACCCACAACTCTTGGGCTACGTCTCTGTGAGCTCTGGTTAATTCAACTAGGCTCTCTGGGATTATGGTATTAGTCTTTTTTACAAGCTCTTGGCCCAACTCCTGCTGTTCTACACAAGAACAATGGGTTCAGACACCATTTAATCCCCTCTGGCTCTTGAAGCTCTGACTCTTGGCTTTGGCTCTTGGTTCTGGCTCTTGGCTTTGACTCTGGCTCTTTGGCTCTAGTTCTGACTCTTGGCTCTGACTCTGGCTCTTTGGCTCTTTTCTCTAGCTTCTTTCTGCCTTCTGCAACCTTCACGCTCTTTGGCTTTTCACGTGAACTTCAAGTGACCCCAAAGGCTCCCTTAGCTGCTCTTTTTCTTCTTGTGCTGCCTCTTTGGCTTCTACGCTGCCTCTTTGGCTTCTACTTCATAGCAAAACCCAAACAGCAACTCGGCCACCAACAATAACTCAGTAAGAACACACAACAACTTGGCCACTGTTCAACAACTCAGCAGCCCTCTGTCTTTGACATTCATGGCTTTTAAGCCAAAACGGCGCTGTTGATTCATTTCCCTCTCAGGGTCTTCGTCTTCCTGTCAGAGTCTGCTCGAATCCCGTCTCTGAGTATTAGCAATCATTGCTAAACACCCTCAGGGATGAATGCCACCTATTTGGTAACGGAAGGGGTCTATCAGCGCTTTGAATCCCTCTTCTAGGCGTTATACAATCATTGCTTAACACCAAAAGGGGAGGTGGCCACCATTTCTGTAACGTAAGAGTGCCTCGGGCCTCTGCAGCTCCTGAACAACCGTGCTCTATTAACACAGGGAAAACTTAATGTATTGAACTTTAAAACTCTTTAAATCCCCCTCATTCCCCTATTGGGTCCGCCTATTGGTCACTGTCGCTTATCACAATGGCTCTTCCCCTTTGTGTTTCGGAAATATATTAAAAGCTGCGAAAATACATATAAAACATGGAAAACCCTGCTTTTTGGACTTTAAATATTATACAGAGGCATTTTGAAACCCTTTCGGGTCTGCAATATCGCATCGCATATCCATATATATATATATAGCCTCGCTCCACAGTAATGTGCTGACGCGATACTGCGATACGACAAGTCGCAATCGCAAATCGCTCATGCCCCGGGCCTGTGTAGTGCCCTGTTATGATCGCCAATTGCAATATCGCTCCGTTGCAATCGCCGATCGCGAGCAATAGGCATATATTGTGCTTCGATATCCTTTGATAGCCACTGCCAATTGTGATTGGATCTGGACTATTGATCGACCAGATCCGACGTCCCTTGTTCAACCATTGTCTAAGCCTCTGATAACTCGATTTCATGGTTTTTCTTCATGTTTTTAAGGCCTGATGGTGTTATCCGATAAGTCCAAGACTTCTCCTTTTTTAGTGGACTTGCCCTTTTGGGAGATTTGGAAGACTTAGAGGGTTTTTAGACCCATTATTCAAGGGATTTTTGCCTCTTTTTCCTTTGAAAAAGGGCAGCTTCATTTTATGATAACTTTCCCATCTGAAGTCCGTTTTTTCCCATTTAAGTTGCGTTGGATTTAGAATGGAGGGATCCCTGCAATGAGACTATTTTTGAGAGCAGCCTGCGATTTTCATTTTCCTTTGATTTACAAAGGATTTGTGCCATTTGGCACCTTTTACCTCTTGCAAGAAGTCTTTTAGGCTTGGAGGTTTATCCAGGATCCATTTTTGGATCACCTGTGAAAATTAAGAACTCAGATCTATGTCACAAAACCTCGACCTGTATAGGACCTATTCTTGACATGTAAGCAGTGTTTTTTGAGTTGAGATCTATAAAACAAAACTCTGACTTGTGCATAAAAGCTTCAGACCTGTGATATATTATTTTAGACCTGTGGAAGTTGTTATGTTTCATATCTGAATTTATTTTGTGAGCAACTAGAACCCATGGCATCAATTTTAGAGCCGTGACATTAATTTCAGACTTGTAGCTTCTTAGAATTGTGGCGTGATGAATATTTAGACATGTGCATTTTGAAATTCATGACATTCAAATTTGATGACAAATCTTAATTATTGAATAGAATTTTGACGAAGGTCTATAGAATTTGGCTGAGGAAGTTTGAAAGCTAAATCCATACTCAATTTTGGAGAGCAGATTTTGACTCGGAAGTAGTTTTGGAGAAGTTCTAAAAACCTTGAAGCTTTGAAGACATTCTTATAGGGTACACTTGGAGCAACCTTATTAAAGAATTGCGATGAAGACCTGAGAGCAGCCTTTGAGCATCGTTTGGGGGAACGTTAACAATCTTTTGCTTGAGAAGGACCATTGTAAAGCAACGCTTGAACATTTGAAGAGAACTTAAGCAACTTATTGAAGATACCTTGGAACTGAAGACCTTGTGAAGACATCTTGAAGCTGGTCTTGGAGATACTATTGGAGATCATGATGCATTGAAGCCATCATGAGGTGAGCTTGGAGATTTTGTTTGGGTGACATGAAGAGCAATGGCGATACCTTCTAAGAAAATAAGGTTGTCATTGAAGAAGTGATTTGGAGAAGGTAGTGCTGAAGATATTGTCAAGGCTTGTTACAAAAGATATTGGGAGCCATAAAAAATCATCAAACTTATCTTGACGAATTGAAGCTGAGGGTTGGAGACCTAGACATAGGAGCCTCATAGAGACAAGGTTGGTGCCTTCAAAGATAGGGTTGGAGCCCTAGAGGATAGGAGTCCTTAAGAGACTAGGTTGGAGCTTGTACCAGGGATAGGGTTGGAGGCCTAGAGGTTATGCCTCAAAGTTGACAAGGTTGGAGCCTTCAAAAGTCCAAGTTGGTGCTTGGCAAAATATAGGTTGGAGCTCGAGAGATTGAATATTGGTGTCTTCATCTAGTGTTGGAGCCCTACACATGAATTGTACTTGATATTTTGTAACAAAGGAATTAATAGAAGTATTTATTCTATTTAATTGTTCATTTTGTGTTCTAAATATAAGGGATCTAACTAGTAAAAATAACAATTGAAAAGAAATATTGATTCAACCCCCTCCCCCTCCCTCAGTATTTCCAACATTTCTATCCAAAATAGAGATTCCCTACATCTAACAGACTTCCGAATTACATATTGACACTGATAACTACCATAGGTTCCAAACAAAACCCCCAACAATTAAACATATTTGCAATCCATTAATTAGGTCTATCGAGAGGTTTGAGCAAGATGGACCAACTTCTAGATCAACTTTTCTCAACTCTGCAGTTTGTACACAAATATCTAGAGCTTAGATGCGTGTGCCACGATTTTTTTTTTCTTGTCTAAGGAGCATAAGTCTCCACATCCGCAGGGTTGCATTTCAAACCTTGTTTGAACACCACCTCCATTGTGCTAAATCTTAAGTTCAAAACTTCTACCTCCGCCTACATGATAACCTGGAGATTTTCAAAATTTGTTTGGAGCAATTCAATTTTCTTATCCAATAGCACCAATTCCAACACCCTTTCCTTATCTGCTAGACCATTTCACCAATTCGTGAGCTCCAATAGAGATGCTACTATTTCCAAGAGCTTGTCAGTCAGTTTAGCCATCCGGTCTAGGTCTTGATCAAGGAAAATCCGAAAGCATTGATCCCGACCAACATTGAAACACCCCAAGTGTATTAGAAGCATAGAGCACTTCTACTTCATCATCGAGAGTCGGGAGCGATAGACACACAAATTCAGGAGAATATATATATATATATATATATATTATATATATATATATATATTATATTATATATATATAAATATAAAATAGACTCTACCTATGCAACGACAACACCATCTATGGATAATCAATGATATGGAAACCCATTTCATATCTCCAACGTTGCAATTATCGCCAAATTTCTTCGTTAATTCACATTCTTTGTAGGGAGTGAACAACATTGATTTGGAATGACTGAGTTCTAGGTACCTTCTCGAGTTTTTGAGGTTATTAATATGAAATTTCCCCTCTTGTGTTCTTCTAAGCTCAATTAACCACCAAGTGCCCCTTCTCCCGACGTTCTGTAGTAAATTTGGGCTGCTAACATGAAGACCTATGTACTTTGATCTTCTTTGAACCATTAATTTATGTCGTCGATCCAATCTTCCTTGGCACTGAAATGGGGATGGATCCGAAAGGAATAAATGAAAATTGATATTAGAACTCCATCCAATTTTCTGGTGGCTTGGATCGCCCAGTTGTCTACCAATCTGACTTTATGATTGTTATCTATTTTGTCTACCAATCATGGCAATGGAACCTAGGATATTTGGTTATCTAATTTCATCACTCCTTGATCCAACCTTGCCCCTTTGTTGGCTAGAGTATTAGCCTCTTTGTTTAGATGGCAGAGAATGTGAAAGAATTTTACTTCCTCAAAGAGACTCAATAGTTTAGAGATCCATATCATAATATTTTGATTTGCTTTACTTCAATATTCTTTGGGATTGTGAACCTATTTAATAATTGACATTTCATCCCCAAATACCCATAGTTTTCTTATTCCTCTTGTTATGGCTATTTCTAGTCCTTTTCATAGAGCTATGAATTCAATTTGGTTGTTTGTCATTCTACCCAAACCCCAAGCATACTTAACCTCTTTTTTTTCAATAGGGCAAAGGATAACCCCTTCCACTCCCACCAAACTGGGTTTAACTTCCGAAGCTCCATAAAGAAACAATGATAAATGATCCGTGATCTTATCCATTCCTGAAATTTAGGTTGCTCAAATATATGTTTGGAGATCTTTTATGAATCAGACGCAACTTGAAATTGTCTGCCTAAGGAGAAGGTTGACCAACTTCGATCCAATTCGTTTCACTTGAGTTTATATCCTCAATATATGAGGGTTTGAAACCCCTAACTATAATAGCTTCAAACATCAGGTTCAAAGATTTGACTACTATCACAACTGGGTTGCGCTGATCTTTGAAAATTATGTTATTTCGGGCTAACCATAAGGCCCTATTGATGATGTTGGACCCACCAACATTCAAGCTATCTCCCTGATATGTGGTCCCAATTAGACCTCACACTGTTTGGGATAGGAGCCCCATCTGGCATATGGATCAGTTATTGGTTTCTTAAAGATTTTCCTTAGCTCTAACTGTCAGTAAGCGAGAGGAGCACACATGTACCTTCGAAAAGAAAGTGAGTGTGCATGGTGAGTGTTCAATTGCAGTTTGTCAAGGTTCTTCTATTGCGAAGGGAACGAAAAGTGAGCCTCTAAGAGAGAGGTAATAGTACCACTCTAGTAGAGACACATGCACAGGGAGGATCTATCTATCATCTAGCAAAATAGTCTACAAAGACGCTACGGTCATTACAACCAATACAACACATTCTCAATATGATAAGCACTAAAATAACCAAAATAGTTCAAAAATTTTAGTAAAGGTGAACAAAAACATGAATTAAAAACATTCATAGAACAATCTTACAAACATTCATAATCCATGCATGAAGAACATGCTGGCCATCAAGCTTCATATATTAAATAAAAGTTCCCAGACACATGTATACAATGAACATCACTAGCTCCAATAGTGGAGCGTTGGAGCCATTCTTTGCTCCTCAAAAGAACTAGTCTGTCTCTCTAATGCCTTGCAGTAGGAGCCAAGTTGAAAATTTGTTTGCTCATACAATGAGGGTGTATATATAACTAATGGGGTGATGTTTCACCTCCCTTGTGACTCTTTGACTACCCTCATCACTGTTTGACTTCCTATGACTTTTCGACTTTACATGAATCTTCATATTCTGTATGTGTCCTTTGGACTTCCACTTTACAATACATTTTGAATGAGAAATTACATAATCCACAATTATGATGTGGCATATGACAACTCATGGCATGACATGACATGACACTGCTGACACAGACTGTTTGATGACATGGTAATGTCAAGCCACTTTTGTTGTTCCTTTCTATATATCTTCTTGAGGATGCTCTTGTATTCACCTCCTTATGGCTTAGAGGTAAGGAGTCTTCAAAGATATCAAGTCTTGAGTTGTGGTCGCAAACTAGTGTCCCTTTGATTTCGCTTGATTGATCATATTGTATACTCAACTAAAGATATGTCTTTCAACATGTTTCCCTTCTCCATCTCCTTCTTCATCATCCTGTCATGGTATTGTAGAGTACTTGCATATGGAATTCACTCATGACGTGACGACATCATTCAGATAAACCCCTAGTCTAAGATGCTACATATTTATCCATTAACTAAGGCAGAACCGGGTTGCAGGATGAGGGAGAGACTAAGTGAATGAGCAATTGCGTAGCTCAAGTAGTAAGAGATGAAGCTTGAGCCTTGTGTCTACATAATGCGCAGTTCAGATAGGATTGGGCAGGTAAATTGCGTAATTTTGGGACTCAGTGGGCTGGTCTGAGGGATTTTTCATTGTTTCAACCAATTGCGTAGTTTTGGGAGGCAGAACAAACACGGGGATTATACAATTGCACAAATCAAGAGCTTAGGGGTTGAGCTTGAGCTTAAAGACTGTGCAATGTGCAGTTGGGGCCAGGTTGGAGGGCTAGATTGTGATATTCTAGGGGCCAGGGTCTAGGCTTGAGCACTAGAACTACAAAGTGCACAGTCTTGGGAGGCAGGAACTGCGCATTGCGTAGTGTCCAGGGAAAGGGTTGCAACTTGAGGGTTGGAACTACGCAATGCATAGTTGAGGAAGGCCGGTTGAGGCTAAGTTGCTGGGAAATTTATGAAAATTGGCTAAGTTTGGAATCAATGAGACTGATGTGAACAATGATATGACTTGACTATGATCACACACATAGAACACTTGACGACACAACAAAATAGATCATCCAAGACATGTGAACAACATTCTTCCCTCATTGCGACAACTTTAAGATAACTTTATGACAAGTGCGATACAAAATATACACTTTGCGACGATTGTGAGGACACTTGTGTGATAGTGTTTAAAAATTTGGGAATGACTGCGACAGATGTTAACATGGTTGGATCAACTCATTCACACAAAGATAACCCCTTGAAACCACCAAACCAAGCGTACACACATTGTGTCATAGCTAACATGTGAAAAAACGACGTTTTTCGTTTCTTGCAAAAGGGACCAAAACACTTAGAGGAAACATATATAATGGATTTCAATATTTTCAATGACACTATACAAGACCAAGGTAGGCTCCAAAATTTGGTGCAGGCGAAAATTTTGGAGGGTGTTATAGCAACGACAACAAACCCATCAAAGATATTTGTTGAGGGAGACCCAACAACACATGGCTAGAGACGAGGCTTTCCTCGACCAAGGAAACCTATTTTTCCAATTATCAAACATCCTTTTCCAACTTTCTGGGATTGAGGCCACTTGGATGATTTTATCAAAGGATTTTTCCAAACAAGAAAATAGAAATAACACATTCGAAAAAGGATGAGGGATCTCGACCTCCACTCCCTTGCATAGAGCACATCTTGACGGACCTTGAGTATTTTTTTTTTTCAACTTCTCTACCATTGTATTTTACCATGAACTAATGTCTAACAAAATACGTTTACCTTTGGTATCCCATCCCTATGCTAGATTTTCTTTCAGAGCCTTGATGGAGATGAATGGTGAAGGTTGTACACAAGGAGATTATATCCCACTTTGATTGAATATTGCTGATGAGGACTAATCCTCCACGAGCGTTGGTCAAATGACAATGATTCAATGGGGGCATATCCTTTCAGCGAATTAGTTAGTGTTTTCCATTGGGATTGAAGTAATGAAGGGAGTCTCGAGAAAACTCAATTCTTCCACATACTGTGGTCATTTCACTAAGAAATTTCCTTAACTATGGTATATCCTTCTTTCATCTAGATAACTAGCTCACTCAAATTAGATGAATCAAGGAGATTAGCTGGGAGGATGTTATCATCCCAAAAATTTATTTTGGCTCTGTTACCAATTCGCCAACCCAAGTGATCTAGGATGATCGTAGCAACTGCTTTGCATAATTTCACGAATCTGTGAACCAACATCGACCCATTCCACCTTTTTGGCCATGAGGATTCTATTTTCATGGAAATATTTCCTCAAGAAGGCTTGGTTCACCATTCCTTTGACTCAAAAAAAAGTCTCTAGACAATTTTTTCTCCCAAGGATAGATTCATGAATTGTGGATATTTTATTTCCAATCCTCAGTAATTTTTAGGGAGTTGAATAAAATTCCAATTTACCAGATGAAATTTATTTTCATTACTTTTTCCTCCTTGCCAAAGGAATTTTTGAACTAATCCACCCATTTGATTAATGACACTCTTTGTTGCGAGTAGGCTTGAGCACATAAAGATCGACAGGGAAGAAATAATTGATTTGGGAAGAACAACCTTCCCGGCAACATTAAGCCAATGCGCTACCCAACCCTACATCTTTCTTTTGATCTTCTGAATAGTGTCATCCCACCCCTCGACTCCTAAAGTGCCTAATGAAATTGGACTTCCAAATACTTAAATGATTTCCATCCTATCACCAACATGAATCCGATGACAAAGGAAATTTATCTAAGGAGAGTGTTTGAGTAGTTCCATCCATACAATTGAATTTTCTTTTTTATTAACCATCCCTTTCGAGACATTGAGATAATATTCAAGTAGCATATTGAAGCAATGCATAATTATTTTGGATGCATCTCCTAGAAGGAGAGTCTCATTCACAAATTGAGAATGATTTACATCTTTTACATTGTGAGTTATGTTTAATCCCATCAATCGACCTTGAGATATAGCTTGTTCTAACTATCGACTTAAGCTTTCTGCTACTATTATAGATAAGAGGGGGGAAAGGGGACAACCTTGCCATTGTTGGAAATTGTAACTAGGTTCGGTCTTCATTTAATGCATTTGAGTCATCATGAAATGTACTTGTCAAAAGAATAAAGAAAATATTTTTTATTATTGTAACAATGACTTATTAAAGCACGGGTTTCATGCTTGGGTCATCATTATATTATTAAAATCCCCCATTGTGAACTCCTAGGATTAATATTTAATTTATAGAGTCATTGTACATTCAAAGAGACCCTTCTTGGGCTTTTGAATCATGTAAAAAGGTTTATTATTGAGTCAAAAATGATTAATTTATCCTCCACACCAAGTCAGCCTAGAATAGATCAAGTTGGCCTAAGAACACTTATTTGACCTCACATGGAGCCTATAAATACATGCTACTTGAAGTCATTTGGAACATCACACCTCAAGCTAGTTCGATATCTCAAGAGTAGTTGGGGAAGTGTGAAGTTTGTCGCTGGGAAGCCAAAGGAAGTGTGAGTTTGGGGAAGTCTAAGGAGAAGAAGAAAATCAAACTTTTGGTTCCTCTCTCTCTCTCTGTGTTTTGTGCTGTAGATTGGGAGATTGAAGTCTTCAAAGTTTTACTGTTGCCAGAAACTGCCTGATGTCGAATGCTGCTCCCTAGTCAAAGTTGCTAGAAAGGGGTGGAAGATCTAGGAGGCTGACTTAGTGTGGAAGGAAAGTCTGGGAGGCTGACTTAGAGGGAGCTCGTTGTTCCTTCTTATCCCAAACAAAATGGATTGGCTGAAAGGAATAATAGGTCAATTGAAAAGGGAATTCAAACTATGCTCCTTGATCAAGATCTACCAAATTTCTTATGGGGAGAAGCAACGATGACAATCGTATACATTCAAAATATAAGTTCTCATAAGATTCTTGATAATACAACACTCAAAGAAGTATTTACAGGAAAGAAGCCGAGTGTGGATCACCTCTGAATCTTTGGAAGTCGAGCATATATCCATGTTTTGGAAGACATGTGAAAGAAGTTGGACTCTAGAAGTATCAAGGGAATATTCATTGGATATAGTCTCCCTTCAAAAGTATATAGAATCTACATCAAGGAAGGAAGATAAATTAAAGTAAGAAGGGATGTCATATATGATGAGAATCAAACATACAAGAAATCAAAGAATATTCCTATTGATTATGATGATGAAGAAGTTCCCATATTTGAAGAAGAAGAAGTTCATCATGAAAACTCCACTACAAATCTCGAAGAAGAAGGACCAAGTGAGCCTATTCAATTGGTGGTCATCCCAATCACAAGGAAGAGGCCAAATTGGTTGAAAGCTACTTTGGAAGATGCTGAAGGACATGAAGCTGCAAAACGAACCTTCAAGGAAAGAAAGAAGTGGAAAAGATATTCTGGTTATGCTGCATATATGACAAAATTGATTGAATCCGAACCATCTACATTCAAGGAAGTTGCACATCAAGAGGTTTGGAAGAAAGAAATACAGGAAGAATATCAATCCATCATGAAGAATGGGGTTTGTGAAATCGTTCCTTATAGACCTAGTGACAAATTGGTTGTCACATCTAAATGGATCTATACAATCAAACATGCAATTGATGGAAGTATAGACAAATATAAAGAAAGATTCATTGCAAGGGGTTTCTCTCAAAAGGAAGGTATTGATTATGAAGAAACCTTTGCACCTACAACAAGGTACACTGCCATTAGATGGTTGGTTTCATTGGTTGCTACAATGGGCTGGAATATCCATCAAATGGATGTGAAGAATACATTTCTGAATGGGACCATTGATGAGGAAGTGTACATTAAACAACCTGAAGGCTTTGAAGTTAATAGCAATGACTCTCATGTTTGTAGACTTAAGAAGGCCCTATAGGTTTGAAGCTAAGCACCTAGGGCATGGTATGCAAGGATGGATGCATATCTACTTAGAATTGGGTTCGTAAGCAGTTATGTTGATCTGAATCTCTACATAAAGGTCGTGAATAATGAACCCGCCATTATTCTACTATATGTGGATGATCTATTCATCACGGATGTGGAGCGAAGAATTCAAGAATGCATGAAGCAACTGAACCTGTAGAAGCTGAGATACTGTGTGAACTGTCCATCAGTGGACTCCTTAGTGAATTGCTTTATGGACTGCTCTGCATGCTGCTCGGAGCACCACCCCTCTGGCTCGGTGAGCCACTGCTCACTGACGGACTTGACATTGTCATAGATGTACCTCTGGATCCTCCTGATCCCTGCGACTGACTCAACTGCTACTGAGGGTCTGGCTGATCCAGATACTCTAAATCCCATGACCTCCTAAAGGCACTGTCCTCCTCGAACTTCACATCCTGCCTGACAACAACTTTCCTCTGTGCAGGAATGTAAATCCGAAAGGCCTTTGAGGTCTTACTGTAGCCCACAAAGATACCCTTCTCTGTGGTGGGATCTAGTTTGGTCCTCTTCTCCTTGGGTATGTAGGAGTATATAATGCACCCAAAGATACGAAGATGACCAATATCAGGCTTCTTCCCAGAAAAAGCCTCCTCCGGAGTCATGTGCCCCAAGGCACGATGCGAACTCCTGTTCTGCAAATAAACAGCTGTGTTGCAGGCCTCTGCCCACAAGAACAATGGCAACCCCTGATCATGTAACATGGCTTTGGCAGCCCCTCCGATGAATCTGTTCTTCCTTTCTGCAACCCCATTTTGTTGGGGGTTGTAAGGAACAGTGAACTCCCTCCTAATGCCTGCCTCCGCACAATAGTCAACAAACTCTCCAAGGGTGTACTCTCCCCATTGTCCGACCTCAGGACTTTGATCTCCGACCTTGTCTGTGTCTCCACAAGAGCTCTAAACTTCTAAACCGCTGAAGACCTCACTCTTGGTCTTCAAAAATAAATCCAGGTCCTCCTAGAGTGATCATCAATGAATAAAACATAGTACTCATATCCACTCAAGGAAACATGAGACATCCGACCGCTCACATCGAAATGTATCAAATCAAGTATCCCAGTCACTCTGCTGTCACTGCTGGGAAAAGCGGATTTGGCAAACTTGCCCATGCACATCCTCTGCAAGTATCAAAGTGATCAGTACTGAAATCTGGCACACCTGTAGTGATCTCCCGCAAGGTCCTCAAGGCTCCATGATACATATGCCCCATCCTGCGGTGCCAAATCTCACACAGCTCAAAACTGCTAGCTCTGCTGTCGATACTACTGCTTAATGCCAAAAGAGGCTGGAATGCAAATTTGTACACCTTTTCATGGCGTACACCTATCACTCTAGCTGAATCAGCTGGAGTGCTCGTGGGATACATCAACACCTGTCCTCCTCTGAAAAGTACCTCATATCCTTTGTCCTCCAAAGCTGAGATGGATATGAGGTTCTTCCTCATCCCTGGCACATAAAGAACATCTGACACCTTCAAGGGAGGTCTGGACTCTCTCTGAAAAGTCAGTGTCCCCACACCGACTGCTCTAACAACTCTGTCACCACCGAGTACTACCTCTATATCAGTGCCACTCTCTGAAAGCTCTGAGAAGTACTCACGGATTCCTGTCATGTGACGTGAAGCCCCACTAGCCACATACCAAATACCCGAAGATGCTCCGCTAATTGAGGGAAAAGCATGCTCCCTTTGAACCTGTGTGGCAGGTGATCCTGCCCTAGAGGACTCACATGCAGTGAACCCAAACTCCCGGTCAAAACGATCAGCAAAATCCTCAACCTCTGCTGAAGCTGCCACGCTCTGGTTCTTCCCCTTCTTCTTCTTCTTCTCCAGACACACAACTGCATAGTGTCCCATCTTTTGACAATTCCAACACTTCACCTTGGAATAGT
>APFE031663949.1:180736-267857 GCA_000404065.3 Pinus taeda | reverse complement strand
ATGTCCCTATGAGACTCTTTGCCCTAGAGTACTTCAGGCAGTTTGGAAATGCAGACTTTGTCCATTTCCAAAGAAAAAGCAAGAAGATGCAACTAAAGGTGAGGAATCACCTGGGCCCCTTTTTGTACAATAAGAAGGAGGAAGGATGGAAGGAAGCTGATAGGATTTTAGAGACCCTCAGACTTCAAACCAGTTTCAAGTGGGTGCCTTATGACCCCAATCACTTTATTTCCCTTAGGAGAATAAAATACAAATTGGTTGGCTATGTTCATGTGAAACTGCCTCACATCGAGAAGTATACCAATGCCCTAAGCTGGAAAGAAGGCACCTTAGAAGAGCCAATTAGTAAAGAAGAAATGCTAAGAAGAGAAACAAGCAATCTTGAGAAAGAGGCTGACTTGGAACATTGTGGGTAGGTCTCTTCCTCCTGTCAAAGGCAAATTGGAGCAGCTGCCTCATATTCCACAGTCCAGCAGCAAGTAGCCGAAATTGCCCAACAGGAAACAAATAAAGACAAGGGCAAGCAGGTGGAGCAGGAACAGCCACCTCCTACAACAGAGCAACAAACAGAGCAGCAGGTAGAAAAGGAGGTCGAACAGCAACAAGAACAGCAAGAAGAACCTCAAGAAGAGGGGCAGCCTATGCAGCAAGAACAAATGGCTGAAGCCCCAGCACCTACTGAGCAACAGGCTCAAGAGAACATGCCTTCTGAGCAAGAGAAGACAGTGGAGACCTCAGTGCTCCAAACTCCACAAAAGGTGGAAAAAGGAAATAAGAGGGACAGAGAGCAGGAGACTCCCCTTACTACGTCCATAAATCAAGGGGAGAAAAGGCAGAGATTAAATCCCCTCTCTGAGGAAGAAATGCCTATGGGGCAATCGGTGATAATGGGCCCACCAAGAATGGAGGTATCTGCTAGTTCCTTTCAGCAGGAACAAGAGAGAAATCTTGGAGGAGGGGTCAGCTCCTCAAGTCATCAAAGGAAAGCAGAGGTAAGCATCAAGCAACAGTTTACTGATATCAAGAGGAGAAATGAGCCACTCAGGCTCCAAATCTACAATCAGTTGCTAAAGATGGCCCCTACAAATCAGCAGAGGCTTATGGTAGCCTATGACATTTCAGAAGGAAAAATGACCATGAGTCATTTCATGCCCACCACGGTGCAGCCACAGTCAGCTGCAGACTACATAAGAACCAACCTGGAGGTTCTGGCAAAATACATTCACCCCATGGACCAAATAGAACTTCATAAGCAAACGGGTGAAATGGTCTATGCAACATTGGCGGACAAAGCAATGTTGGCAAAAAGGCTGGAAAACAGCCTAAATAATACAGCTGCCCAACTGGAGTTGGAGAAAGCATCCTCCCTGGCCAAAGACAACAGGATCAAGTCTTTGGAAGATATAATTATAGAGTTGGGGCATGACCCCAAGGATCCAAAGGCCATACAGACGCTGCTAAAAATAAGAGATGTAGATCTTGCAGCCCTGAGAAAGAAGGTAAAGCTCCCAGCAACCATTCACCCCCAAACAGATGAGGTTGCATAGCAGAAGCAAGAACAAGAGATAGCTACATTGCTGGTAGCACTGCACAAGCAGCTAGTGCAGACAGAAGGGAGGCTGGAAGACACAGAGGCTACACTGCAGGCAGCCCTGCAGCAGAAAGAGGGAGGCCAGACTTCTCAGCCCCCTCCAGAGGTTATAAACCTTGAGGAGCCTCCAAAGACCACTCCTCCTCCCACAGAAGCAGCAGCAGCAGCACCATCAACATCAACAGCAACACCAGCACTGTCTACAGAGCAGGCTCCGAGCCTGGACATGCAGAAATTGTTGAATGAGGTCCAGGCCCTAGAAGCCCAGATGACAGAACTGAATGGAGCCAAGGATGAGTTGGCCAAGCTGAATGAGAAGTATGATAAATCAAAGCAGAATGTGGCTGAGAAGCGAGAGAAATAAAAACTCTCAAGGAAAGGATAAAAGAGCTGGAGAAAGAGCTCACCCTTGACAAAGTGGTGGCTGAGATCAGAACAATTTTGTGGACCCACATTGGCCAATCAATAATGGACCAATGGCAATACATTGAAACTATTCATGAGCAAATGGAGCTCATAGGCAAAGCACAAAGGGAAGTGCATAGAGCAAGGGCATCTCTAGGCAGTATGCCTGAGATAGCCAGCAGAATGATCAATTTTTATAAGAAGAGTTTCGGCGAAAATCACATCAAAAAGACCTTTGTCGACGCGTTTCGAACCAATTAGTGTGGTTCATCGTCAGGGCAAGTTGAAGACACATATCTAGTTTAGCATGTTTAGACTGACTTAGCAGAGACTCCAACGGCTATATAACGGCTAATTTTTTTTATTTTGTTTTTATACTATTGAGATTTAATGATATATAATTCTATTTTTATAAAAATTATAAAGGTTATCTTATAAATAAAAATGAATTGTTTAATAATATACTTTTTTGGTCAAAATTGATCATAATAATATAACTAAGTGGTAAGTATATAGTTGTAAATTATTATTTTATTATTTTCTTTACTAAATATAAATCTAAATTTATGGTAAACGAAGAGATTACTAATCCCTGTGGTTAATTTAAAAAGTTAAGTTTAAAATTGTATATAATTACTTTTTATAAAAATGTATAATAATGTTAATAGTAAAACTATATGGGAAAAATTAAACTCTAATAATATATAATAATATATAATATAATAATAGAATAATATAATATATAATATATATATAAATATAATATATTATAATATTATTATATTACTATATTATATAATATTATTACTATATATAATATTTTATATAATAGTAATAATTATATATAATTATATTAATATATATAATAATAATATTAATTAATAGTAATAATAATATATATATAAATAATATAATATATATATTATAATATATATATATATATATATTATTATTACTATATATATATATATTAGATTATTAGAGTTTAGATTTTCCCATAATAGTATTATTTTAACATATTATACATTTTTATAAAAAGTAAATTATATTCAATTTAACTTAACTTTTTAAATTAACCATAGGGATTAGTAATCTCTTCGTTTACCATAAATTTAGATTTATATTTAGAAATAAAATAATAAAATAATAATTTACAACTATATACTTACCACATAGTTATATTATTATGATCAATTTTGACCAAAAAAGTATATTATTAAACAATTCATTTTCATTTATAGGATAACCTTTAGAATTTTTATAAAAATAGAATTATATATCATTAAATCTCAATATTATAAAAACAAAATAAAAATAAAAATAAAAAGAATATTAAATTTATTATTTTAGTTTTGACCTGGACCCTGAGTCCAAATTAGCCGTTATATAGCCGTTGGAGTCTCTGCTAAGTCAGTCTATTTAAACAAGCTAAGCCAGATATGTGTCTTCAACTTGTCTTGACGATGAACCACACTAGTTGGTTCGAAACGCATCGACAAAGGTCTTTTTGATGTGATTTACACCGAAACTCTTCTTATAAATAATGTCTAATCAACTACACATATGCATGAATGCATGTAGTCGAGCATAAGTGATCAAATCTTGTAATCCAACCTATAAGATTGATACATGTAATTAAACATACAAGAATGCAACCTAACATACAAGGATGTAATCAAGCTGCATATAATCTTGTAACCAGTCATATACTTCTAACGATGCATTCCATAAAATCAATATCAAAATCTCCATGATAACCATACTTCAACCATAATCAATCATCAAGAAAATGTAACAAGCACATGGAATGCAAGTGTAAGAGACACACATGCAACTACCATTTATTCATGACCAACACACACTGCCTATCTAATCTAAGAGGTGAACCATGCTTCGATACCACTCTGTAAAACCCTCCTCCCACATCCACCCAAGTAACCATGCCAACCGAGGTAAACATGAGACGAGAGGCTACTATGATCAGATTCGACCTCTTATGTGACCTTAAGGAAGTGGAATCGATGCAACATCACACACAGTCATCCAACATCATCAACAGAACCCTCAGGAGACAAGTCAGCCACTCAGACAGCCTATCCCTGGGTCCCATTGCTGTTTTGGATCTCTTAGGCCATAGTCACTCTCATGCTATGGGCAAGGGAGCGACCAACAACCTAAATTCGTTTTCACAAGCTTGCCTACCAGTGACTAGAGACCAAAGTTGTCAGTTATGTGCCAACGACCTCGATATTTAAGCCACTTTTTTAGGTCCAGAGCCCAAGCCACTGCCCAAAATGGAGCGATAGCTTGGAATCATTAAAAATATGGGGAAACAATGACACAAAAGCAATAAGCTAAACAAGACCATAACCAAACCCTTACTAGCCATGTCAAGAATTTCGTCAAACATATCATCAACATGTAACCTACATGTGTAAACAACAGAATTAAGTGTAGGGATCTCATACTTATATGAGAATCGCTATGAACCATTGTTCGCTCATGTCATTTGCTGCATTATCATCTATTAGGCCATATATACACTATCCATTCATTTACAAGTAAAAACATGCTAAGAGCCATACATAAATGCTGCCATAAAATATACATATAACCAACATAATAGGAACATAAATACCATAAACATATCATCCACCAAGATCCACATATACATAAATACATTTACACATGAAAATCAAGGGAATTAATTTCTCATTAATGAATTTAATAAACCAACAAGAGATGGGATTACCATGTTCCACTCGACCATAGAATGACTAAGCCAAATATCTCTTCATCCATTCACCCCCGTGCCGTATTCCAAGCATGAATGTGGGACTCAAACCAAAAGAACCAACCAAGGCATACCAAGGCTAAACCACCTCACCCTCATCAATATAAACCAAGCTTTACTATAATCAATCCCAGATCACTAGGCTAACATAATGAACACATCATAACAAGATTTACTGTGATATTCACTCAATCACTTGGCCAAACAAGCATGGATGCCACCAAATATCTCCACCTACACCGTGAGGAATTTTCTTGTCTCATAGTCTCTCAGGATTTATCACAATGAAAACTCAAACCACTAGGCCCTAAACTGAGACCCACTCTTCAGTCTTTACCACATATCCCAAACCCAGGATTACTAGGTTCAATAGAGAGAAAACCACCTCTAAGATTTACTGTACATCCTGCCATTCACCGCCAAGTTTCCTAGGACATTCCTAGGACAAAATCCGGCTTTACCACAACACACAATACGACTCAAGGGTTACTAGGCCATGTGTTCTATTATTTTGGAAATCCACCTCACTCAGGTTTGAATCCATATTGTAATCCAGATCAACCAAAACATGTGAACCCCATCACACCATCACTATCCAAAAGGGCATGGATAGGCTGGAAACATTTTTACACTTGGAAAAACCCATGCCATGATAGAAAAGAACTGCATGCAATTCCAAATATAGTAAGAAAAATACACATGCAAGTCGATACCTATAATGAAGCTTGTTGTAGCTACTTGATCCTACCTTTCCCTGCTTGATCTTTGTTTCCTCTTACCTTTTTTCTCCAATGCCAAAATTCTCCAAGAAAACTCTAAGTGTCCAAGAGTGTGTGTGTGTGTGTGTGTGATAGAGAGAGAGAGAGAGAGAAATAATAATGAGAGAGATCCAAATTTAAACTGACCAAGCTTGCCAACTGATCCTCAAAAGCCTTTTTATCTATGAGGCCTTTATTTTCTTCATTTTCCATTATTTTCCTTCAATTTCCTCCTCACATCAAACCTGTGACCTTTCACCTTCCTTTTCTCCCAATTTCCATTATTTTCATAAATAAATGTGCCAAAAATTCCATTTTTCCTTTCCAAAGCCTTAGCCATTACCTTTTCCAATTTCCTTAGCCATAAACAACCAAATGAACACCCACACTAGGATGTATTTCCCACCATTCTTTTTGGAATATGTGTCCCATCAACTGTGGTCTTATATATATATTTAACATCGAATTTTCACTAGGGCTGTTACATAGACAATTGATAAATCTCAAACAAAAGGGTTCAACTGGGGAGCACATTGAGGACATCCAAAGATTGAATATCAAGGTAACTTATATTCTAGAGGACCATTTGATTAATGTCTTCATAAGGAATTTAAAGGATAACATCCAACATGAGGTTTACCTTTGGGAACCTAATTCATTGGAGAATGCATTCAGATTGACAAGAAAAGTTGAAAGAAAAATTATGGCCAGAAAGAAGTCTACCACTCACAACTATAAAGATGGAAGTGTTGCCACTCCTAACCTCCAACAACCAATAAGATTGACACCACAAGAACTAGAGGAAAACAGAGCAAAAGGCTTTGTTACAACTGTGATAATAAATACATTAAAGGTCATAAGTGCATTGAGAAGAAATTATTTTACATAGATTGTGAAGAGGAGGAAGAAAAGGAACAAGAAACACCAAAATAATAGTATATACACTAGGAACCAACCCTAGAGGTTGAAAAAGAAGAAATGAATCCATCTATATATTGTAATGCATTGTCGAGAATTATCACTCCTCAAACTATCAAGATAGAAGGATACATTAAGAAGAAAAAGGTAATAGTGTTGATGTTTGTGGAAAAATAACATATGGGTTGAGACCCAGTGTTTAGGAACATGGGCCAACAAAGGCTCCATTGTAGTTTAGCACCACGTCAACATTTTCACCTCATCTAGGATGAATAAGGTGCCTCACCCGAGGTGTGCCGTGACTCTAGTTAGTTGAGGGACTGAAATAAGTTGTTAGGATAAAACCCAAGGAACTAACAATAAAAATAGCTCAGAAATATAACAGTTGGGATCCAATTCTAAAGAACCAGCATAAGCATATTAATTTTTTTTAGAAATCAACAAATAATCATACAAAGATTGCTCAAATATCCCTGTAACCATTCCTTTCATTAACACCATAATGATATACCATTACATTAATCTCGAAGGCCCTCCAGATAGAACAATCATCAACATAACAGAACAATAGATCATCAAGGAAACAAGATACAGATTAGGCTTAATCGACTTGCAACAAAATTCCTTTTCCACCATCTATCCTCCCATTCAACTTTCTCCTTTACCTTACAACAACATTCTTGTTTCCACCATCTATCCTCCCATTCAACTTTCTCCTTTCCCTTCTTAAGTCTCCCACTTGCTTGAATTCCGACTTCTCTCTTGGATGCTTCGCCACTTTCCCTTTCAACTGCCTCTATTGCTCGACTGTTTCTTGCTTCCTTGGATATCAACTCTCTTCTTCACTCGACTGTCTCTATTTCTCAGCTATTTCTTGCTTGAGTTCAGATTCCTATAGCCATCCTTCTACCACTGCTAGTCTTTGTCAGGTTCCTTCCTCTGCTACAACTATCTCCTCCACAACTTTCCAACGTTTATTTTCGAGAAAAATGTGGTTAACTGGTCAAAACTATATTTTCAAATGAAGGACCCAATAGGCCCCAACCACAGTTCCTTGACTCATCCCCATGTCAATCCTTTGTTGATTCCAGTCGTGTTGTGGATGTTTCTTGGTTCTTCCTACTATTTAGTTGTTACTTCTTGTGATGCTTTGCTTTTGTTGGTTCCTTCCAATGAAGGCCCCAACTTTGGAATGGAATCCATGGCTACATTCCTGAACTGCATGAATGCATCGAGAGTTGTTTTCCGTTGGCTTGTGAGAGTTCCTGCTTGCTCAAGGAACTGAGTTGTGAGCTCGATAGTAGGATTCACAGGGCATGTCATCAAGAGAGTGTTACACTGCATATTTGTTTCCTCAGTGATCTACTGTAACATCTCCAAGTGAGCCTGTGCTGGTAGTTTAAGGTCCTGTGGTATCTTCTTAGTCTTGGATGATTCATCTTTAATTTGTTGGATTTGGGTCTCGAGGACTTCCACCTATGCCAGAATTTCATTCTGTTGGTTCTTGTCCCAGGTACCTATGACTTGGTTGAACAAATGATTAGCATGACTGTGCAAAGGTTAAATTGGTAGATTCCTCTTCGCCAAAAATCTAGACTAGTCATGAACTTTTGCCAAAAGGCCTTGAGCTTCCTCTACATCCTTAACGATAGAGTCTTTGAGGACTGCTACTTCTACGATTTTCTGCTTGATTTCGCCAACATATCAGGTGGCTAGATATGGTAGTTCCCTTTGAATGCCTGCAATAGTTCTCTTGAGCTCCTAATTAGTCAAGACTAGTTAAATGTAGGCAACTTTAACATGGTCGCAACATTCCAAAATAATTCAGGTCGAGAAGCCTTCTGGGGCCTCTGTAATTATCTCTGTGACTGTAGGCCATAGATCATGGAATTTATTGGTTATTTGATCAAGTTGACCATGGAGGTCCTATTTCTCCTGGAGAATCTGGTCCCGTTCGGCTATGAGGGTGAGGACCTGCTATTGCCACTATTCATGCTCGGTAGCCAGAACAATGTGCAATGACTCGAATTGGCGTGCAAACTACTAAATGAAGTTGAACAGTTGGGTTGAGGACCAGCTCTAGAGATCCTCTAGGGACATTTTGGATGGTCCTAGGAATCAACTTTGCAATGGTTTTCCACTGGCAACCGATTTGTCAAACTGCCCTTGGGGAGATGTCTCTCGCTAGGAGGGTTCAACTGTCTGTGGATCAATGTGAATGGGTTGGGGTTGGGCTTTCACTATTGATGAGGGGATGGGAAATGATGGGAACATGGTGGGACTCAGAAAGGGAGGGTCAATAAAATACCCTGTGATTGTCAGTGGTTCTCAATCAAATAAAAAAGATAAAATGGATGTTTGAACAGTCTCTGTGCCTGCAATGTGGGACCTCCATTTCCGTTTCTATACCAGACATGGTTCCAGATGGAAAAATATAGAAAATGGTAGTGGATGTGAACGGGGATGTATTTCACGATTGTGGTGATGCGACAAATGTGGACGGTGGAATTTCTTCAGTGATGGGCACCTGGTAAGGGAATGGGGTTCTTGATTAGTGAGGTCGATGACTTGGGTGGAAGGGGTCTTGGACTTCTTTTTGGGCCCCACTAATAGTCAGGGATTTGGAATTGTTGGTTTAGATTGGGAATGGGGTCCACTGCGGGAAGCAAAGTACCTAGAGGGCTACTAGCCAAAGAACTAGGCAATACTGAACTATGGAATTCATAAAAATTAAGGAAAGGGCTCATTGAGATGCCAAGTTTCGCCATGTTCTCATGCTGAGACTACATCTGCTTCTCAAGTTACTTAATGACTGAGTTCAATGTCTCCTCATCCATCTAATTCCATAACACTGTTAGAGTTTCTCCTGGTAATGGCTGAGGTACCATTCCCTCAAAAATATAATTACAGTGTCCCTCCCAAATTTCCCCAACAAGTCCTAGCCAGGATGATACTTCCAGATGGAAAGCATATTTTGTGAACATAAAACTTTGGCTGCACATCTGAAACGTGTTAGGATTAACGCACCTCAGTCATAACTAGGTGTTGCCATGGTTGACGCTGAACCAAATATCCTTTGAGTAGATGTCAAGGAGCGATGTCGGGATTCTTGGGATGGATGTGGTGATGTCCAACATATTCTTATACTAGTTGAAAAAGGAGGATTCATTGATTTCCTTACTTCTAGGATCCCTAGATGTCTACCAACTTCAAGTCAAGAGGTTGTTCTTTGATAATCACCGCCATTTCCCAAACCTCTGGTGGGTGCCACTTCCACATGGCCAACATAAAAACAAGGCATCCATAAATAAAGTGAGTGGCCCACTTATACACATCCTCATAGGCATCAAAGAGTTCTTGTAGCAGGAAACTACACCCATTCAACTGCTTGCCTTGTACACAAGCTTTTGCAACCGAAATGGTGTCCAACGTGCATTCCCCTCTAAAATAATGTTGCAGTAGCATCCAAGAGATTATGTAGCAAGTGAATTTGATTTTGGGATTATTGATGGGCTCGATCAGAGGATCCTTGCCTCTTTTCCTTGCTCCATACCAGTTATAATAACTATAGTCACCTATTTTCTTCCCCCACTTGGAAGCATTTTGAAATGAATTTGAGATGATGATGCCGACAACGGACAGGTCTATGAGTCTTTGAATATCCACTGCATGTATGGGGTATTCCTTGTCTAGGCATAATGACCCGTTATGCATTATGATAACGAGGAAATTCATGCATTACATTGCTGCGCCTGTCGTCCCGAATATAGGAAGGTTCCTCAAATTCAACAATGTCGACCTCTGTATTCCCTTGAAATATTTTGTAAATTTCATGGATTGGCTCCTGTCAACTTTGGTAACTAGCTCTGTATATACCTCCCTCTTTAGTGCTAGAAACTGGAATGAATATGAGAGGTTGTTGTCGATAAGTTGAGCTTTGTCATACTTGCCATAAAGAGGCTCTCACTTTATAATCCTTACCTCTGATTCAACATATGGAACATGGATGATATCCTTCGTCATTGCTGTAGAGTGATGGTGGTAAACAAAGAACACACAGGGCTTGAAATTAGGTTGGGAATGAGTGAAATTAGATATAGACTCCAGACTGGGAAACTCTACCACCTCAGTTTTTCATTCTAGGAAACTTATCCTTTCCATACAGATTCAATAGAAAATCTTGACATGAAATTTTTGATTATATTGGTTAACTAATTAAGATGTCAACTTCCCCACTCACTCCCAACCATGGAAGCTATAAAGACAACTGAGCTCGGACATGACTTAGATGGCGTGAAAAAAAGATTGGTGGAAATTATGGGTAATTCTGGTGTGATTATGGCAGACACCTAAGAGTTGATGAACTGAGCATGTCAGGGATATTCTGGAAAATATTTAGCCCAAACTGGAGCTAACATAGGGAATTATTATATAATTATTACAAATATGATGGCTGACACATGCCACTCCCCCAACCACAAGTAGTTGCAGTGGGGTTAAATTTTTCCACAACTAAAAGCTTGATGGAATTTTATTCTTTGACTGACATGACTGGAACAACTAATCAACTACATTACCTAACACATCTGACTACTAAGGAAAAGGAAATATGGAAAAAACTGTCCGACTCTACCTACCTATCTACGATCTCCTTTCGGATATCAACCTTCAACTTGGTGTAGATTTGTTTGAGTCGTGGAAAGGTTTTAGGCATGCACCATTCACCCAACCAAGCAAGAGGATTCCGTTCAACTGTGCGAGCTTGAAAACTCCTAATTATTTCACTTCCACGACTATGAATGGTCCCAGCCAATGCATTTTGAGCTTCCTAGGATGCTTTAATAACTTGTTGTCATAGAGGAAAACATGTCCTCCAACTGTAAAGGATTTCCATTTGATGTATCTATCCTGCCACGCCTTCTACCTCTACTTTTCAACAGTTTGGTAGAAGTCTTCCAAAAATCTAGGTTCATCCATCTCCCTTAGTACCTCTAATCACTTTGGAATTGATTCATCTTCTGTCATCTAAGTGTCATGCATAATAAATAGGTTGGGGATGATAAACTTGGAAGGTACCATGGCTTACCGACCATACACAAGTTGAAATGGTGTATAATTTTGCAAACAGTTAGCGATTGTACGACAAGCCCATAGTGTTGTTGGCACCCATTCATCCCAATCATCTTTATTGGCTGAGTAGATCTTTGTGAGTCCCCTCTCGAGCATTTTGTTGAAGGCTTCCACCGTACCATTCGCTTGAGGGTGATATGGACAACTTTTGTGGTGTTTTATCATGAAACTTTGCAGTAATGAAGCGATTGTCTCATTAATGAAACAATTCCCCTGATCACTAGTGAGGCTTCAAGGACCCCTAAATCGAGAGATGATGTTCTTGAAGATAAACTTGACAACAATATTTATGGTACAGTCTCAAATTGCTATAGCTTCATCCCATCTGTTGAGGTAGTCAGTGGCCATAATGATGTACCTGGCATGTGAGTGCCATGCTAGTGGCTTGATAGGTCTTACAAAGTCCACCACCCATTTCTCAAAGGTTTGGAGGGCTTGTACTGGTTGTAATGGAAGTTCATCCTAGTGTGATGGCTTCCCCGTCCTCTAACAAACATCACAATTCTCATATTCCTTCGCATCCATGAAAAGTGTTGGCCACGAAAGTCCCTCTTGCAATACCTTCCTCATGTTGGCCTTCCCTTCAATATGGCCACCCGCAACTCCTGAATGACATTCCCATAACATATCTGGTCTCTCATGGTCTAGGGAAAATCTCCATGAGATATGGTCAAGAACCAACTTGTATAGTTGTCCCACAATCAACTAGTAATCTGCAGCGTGGACCACCACATATCTTTGTTGTGTTGTTGTGTATTCCTCTGGGAAAATACTAGTTGTGAGAAATGCTACAATGTATTCTAGATAGTTTGGTATGGATTCAACTTGGAATAAATCAACATCTGAAAACTGATCATCTAATGGACCTCTAGCTTCACCTAACTCTAGCCAGGAAAGATGATATAAACCAACGTTCAATCTTTTGGGTTTAGTAATTACTTCAAATGTGAATTCCTGAAATAGTAGCATCCATCTACAAATCCTTCCTTCAAGTACATGCTTGTTCACTAAATACTTTAGGGCATAATGATCGACGAAAAATTTGAACGAGCCCCCCAGAAGATAGTGCCAAAACTTTTGTAATGAATATACCATGCGAGCGCTTCACATTCAGTTGTGGTATAATTATTTTCTATTGTGGATAATTTCCTACTAGAAAAATAGATGGGGTGATCAAGATTTCCTTCCCTGGTCTAATCTAGGACAATCCCTAAAGAAATACCTGATGTGTTAATGTGAACATGGAACTGCTTGATCCAATTGGGATAAACCATAATCAGTGCACTCACCAATTTTTATTTTAGAACGTTGAAAGGAACTTCACAATGATATGTCCATTCAAACCTTTCAACTTTCTTCAACAAATTCTCTAGGAGAGGGTGATCAAGGTATAGTTGCGGATGAACCTCCTATAGTATCTTGTGTGACCAAGGGTGGACCTCAACTTTTGAACACTTGTTGGTGGGGTCATGTTCAGGATCATCTTGACCTTAGCGGGATCAACACATACTACCTCTTTGCAAACAATATGACCTAAAAGTGTTACGAAGGGGACGACGAATATGCACTTTTTCAGGTTCAAAGAAATCTACTATTGCCTACATTGATTAAACATCACTTGGAGTAGACTACAATGCTCCTTCAGTAGACTATAGATGGTCCAATAATCCATGTAAACTTCTAGAAACCTGTGAATATAATATCTGAAAGCAACAATTACAATCCTTGAGAATATCGCTGGTGCATTCTTGAGTCTAAATGACATGTCATGATATGCATAAGATCCCCACTCAGTAGTGAATGTAGTTTTGTTCTTGTCTTCTTCTGCAATTTGGACCTAATGGTATCCTGAAAATCCATCTATGAAAGAGTATGATTCATTTCCTGCCATGTTTTCTAGCACTTCGTCACTAAAGGGTGTGGGGAAAGGATCATGAACATAGGGATTGTTTAAACTTTGATAATCCATGCAAACTTGAATTTCGTCAACCTATTTTTTGTTTTGTATTACAATTGGGCTGACCCACTCAACCACATCCACTGGAAAAATAAGCCCCGCTACCAACATCTTATTTATCTCCTTTTTCACCTTTTCTTTGATTCTTAGGTTTAGCCTATACGACCATTTCTTTTCTGGTTTTGCATCAGGTTTAAGTACAATCTTCATCTCTCCTAGCTCCCCCTTAATTCCATTTAGCTCTGCAACTGATGAAGGGAAAAAGTCTTCATATTCTCATAAAATATTGAATATCTCCTTGGTACCCTACTCATCCTGGTAATCTGCAATCGAGACAAGCTTCGACTTTTATTCGTTACCAATGTTATGTTCTGCAACTTTAGGGGTAGCAACTGCGGACCATTGGTCATAGGCTCATCTTCAACACCCCGTTCTCCTCATTTTCTTTGAACGTTAGATGGCTTAACTCCTCCAAGTAATCATCCTCAGGGTCTTGTTCTACCTTTCAACAAGCTATGGTTTCATGGAACTCGGATTCATTTATGTGCTCAAGAGTGTCCTGGTCTATACATCCCTCCACCAGCTGTCTTGTAGCGAGAAAAACTCTTATGACATCTTGCAATACAACTGTCATTCTCTCATCAGTATCTGTTAAGTAAAAATCACTGATAAATTGGGTTTTTATGTAGTTCCAATAGCTGATCTGTCTCTTTATCTCTTCCCTTACATACCATGCCTTCAGAATTTTTCCCAGGGTGTGTACAAGGTAGTGTACCCACAGGTCTTCTAGAAGCCCTTCGCGGGTCCACTTGGCCTCACAAGCTTGTAGATGTTGTCAAGGGTCATAGCTCCCCTGGTACTTAAGTACATTCTACAGAGAATTCTTTGAAGGCTCAAATCTAACCCTTATTGTCATATTAGTTTCTTGCCATTCTCGTAGATGGTTGCGGTGAGAACCCCACCACCTTGTTGGTGTTCCTTGCAAAATGACATCTAATAAATGCACTCTGTGTTCCTCAAGGATGGTTGCATCAACTTCATTAAGAAAATGATTAACATGACCTATGCCATTAAAGATAGGAAATTCCCGTACATCAGTACCAACCCAGTTGAGCCGATGGATCATAGCACAATGCCTGGTGTTGATCTCATGTCTACCGTGCTAATAGTCTTCCCATGCAGTCTCAGATCCAACCTCTGAGCTTTGAATCCTCCTCCAATTGACCAATTCACCTGTTATCGGGTTGATGTAATCCTCTCTTCTCCCTACTATCAGCTGGTATATATGATCCAACAACTTAGTTGGTATATCTATTGTTCAGTAAATCTTGGCCCTTGGTAGGGTTCTAGGGGCTAGTTCACTCTGGTCCCTTCTACTTCAAAGGTCATCATATCCTTCTTCAGATCACTTATCACATAGTTCTCAAAGGCCAATCTATTCCAAGTAATGTTGGGTAGGGGTCTTTGTCCCCCATGATGTTTATTAATTCAAATCAGCATAGGTTTTCACCCCTACTATGTCAAATTCTACTTCTTCCATCCTTCCAACTGGGAGTATACAATATTGATCCACCATAGGTAGCTGAATCAAAGAGAAATCCAACTTAGGCCTTCCCAAGGCTTCCCGAGTCTTCCATGGTAGTATTCACATCTGATCCCAAGTCTAACTTTGTATATTTAATATGAAAACTTGCAGTTTGGACATCAATCCACAAATCCCTTCTTGTTCTCTTCTTATTCTTGTGCACCCTCCATGAGTGTCTCTCAGGAAAATTAGTGAAGATGCATCCCTCTTCCAGCGCCCCATCCTTTACAACCATTCTAAGGTTTTCGCGTAGCTGCCCAAGCATCTGGTCACCATTCACAATCTGTAGCAATAACTTCAACCATTTCGCTATGGGTCAATTATAAAGTTAAGGTGGGTCTAAGCTCCTGGGTTTTGAAACCCTTGGTTATTCCACCTGGGATTACTTACTTAGAGTCAATTTATTAAAAGTTTCACTAACTTCCTTGTAGTACTGCTTCTACTAATCAGGATTGTATGAATGCTTCAGTGAGGTTGGCCTTATAAGTTTTGGCTATTCAGTTATTCCCTAGTCAACTTCGGTCTTATTTCCCCCCTAGGTGATTATATTAATGTTTGAGAGAGGAGTTGCCTCAACTATTCTTGGTTCAACATTTATTAAATTTTCTCCCCTTTGGCGGTTGAGATCTTCCCTCCTAGAAATCAACTCTGGATAGTGTTACGTTGCATGTTTGTTGACCCTGCAATGGGAGTACCAATGTATTCTTGGTAAATAGAAATCTCTTGCAACATGACCCTCCTGATCATAGTTGTAGCAATGGATCAGACCTTTGCCTCATATTTTTCCTCCCCTTGTTTCTCCACCTCCTTGTCCTCGAGGGGTCTCATTAATCTGATCAGTATACTAATCTAATCGATATGCTAAGCAACATCTAGTGCTCTACATTGATCTGTGTGGTGTGTTGGTGAGCCACAAAATTTACAAAAAGTGTTGTTTGGAATATTGAAATACTTATGTAGGATTGGACAGAGGCAAGGGAGATGTCCATATGTTCTGCATATCTCACAATACTCAGTTGGTTCTGCACCCTACTAGTTTGGAAACACATGGAATTGAGTGCATCGTGTATACATACCTTGCGTGTCAATTTGTGTAACAACGACATCAGGTAAAGATGTGGACGACCCTGCCGACACGGAGGGAGTGCTCGACCCTCACAACCTTGGTCACTCCATGGCATAATTCCCCTCAACGTGGCAGTTGGTACACCATACATGTGTTCATGCATGTTTCACTGTTTGTATGTACCTCATCTTCTCTATCAAATCCACAATCTGATCCTGCAGTCCCAAAATAGAGGGATCCTGGGAAGCTACCCCTCCCTGATGTTCATGTGGGTATCCTACCATAGCCTCAATTCGAGTTGCTTATTCTAAAGCGTCTTGTGGAGTATCAATATTTTGCTGAGTCAGTGATGTGCGAGTAAGCGGTAGCAATGCTTTAATAAATGAATCCTGTTGATGGTTAGGGTCGATCAGGTAGCTAAACTTACCAATTGCATATTTGAATCTTTGCATTAGCTATCAGGAAGTCTCTCCTTCTCACTACTTGATTTCCCATAACTCAGGAAACCCCTCCTGGTTACTCTGAGGGAGCTTAAACTCTTGAATAAACTCTTGTTTAACTTCATCTACCACTATATTCTGTTGCAACATAGACCATTTAATAAACCATCTCAAAGCTCTTTCCTGAAGCGTGGTATGAAATTCAATCAGCTTCGTAGCATATGGAGTCTTGTGAGCCCTCCAGATAGCTTGAAATAGGTACCAATGCTACTCTACGTCTTCATTCCCCCTACCAGAAAACTCAGGATATTAGGTAAAGGATCCGGCCATGGCCAATTAAACTTGAGGAATAAGTATAAATCCTTGAAAATCGAGTTGCGATCATCCTTGGATACTTATACTACTATTACTACTCTTATTGATAATGATACCAACGTTGTAGGTTGTGTGTACATTATGAACATTTATAACTTTAAATAAATTGGATAAAAAATGGTCAAGGTTGTGATAAAGTACCAGGGGAAGGTTGGGGGAGGTACTACTTGAGCTGTTGGGAAACCAATCGCGACTTTTAGAGGATACATCATTCTTGGAAAAAAATATTCTCATGGTAAAGTGCATATCATTGTCCATTCCTTCCTCGAGGCCTGTGTAACCCATTTCATCTGGTGTTCCCATTTCTGTTGGCAGGGTGAAATTTCTACTGTTCTTCTGATCCTTTGTCACTATAACTGTCTCAACTCCTCCTATGAAACCAATCTTTATCCTAACACTGTCTCCACTACTATGCAACTTTAGTCGACTTCCTTCTCTTTCTCAGTATTCTAGACTGCTCAACGCCACTCCTGCTTGGTGTATTCCCCTTTGTCTTTTATTAATATCCTATATAGATCTTTTCCTCCATTCCTCAACTATCCAAGATCTTCTCTATGCCCTCAAATAATTGGCCCTTTGAAAGTCATCTACATCAATTTCTTCAATATTTTCATTGATCCCATTCAGGTAGCATCCCTCCCCTTAGGTCCTCCCCCCAGTACTGGGATTTTAAGATTCCATTGAAGGGTTTTGGAACACTAACAAGTTCTCTTCCACCATCAGAACCTTAACCGAAAGTGAAACCTCCCTCGACAGTATTCCCCATAACCCTGACTTAAACACAACCTCAACCTTAGAAAAGGACTGATGAACCTCCACAACAAACTCAATAATATATCCCTCTAATGTGGTATGCACCCAAAAATCTACAACTTGCATTAGATCAATGTCAAGCTGATGTAGCTCAACTAGATCTACCTAAGTCCAAGTATGCTAAGATCGGTTATGTCCATTGATCTTTCCCTTTATTTGTAGTCTCCACAACCAGTTGTATAACTCCTCTGAGAACTTGCACCAAAAGATCTTGTATTGATCACTCGCAGGCTCTGCATATAAGATCTCTTCTTTCAATTGATTTAGAATTTGTCAACGTAGTTGAGCTTATTGAGAAGCAAACCAATATACTTGTTCATGCCACCAAAATTTAAGCCCCTTCTCAAAGATCCTTGACACCATATTCTAGACCCCTTTGGAAACTTTCGAGTCCCGACAACAGAACCATTTGTTGGCGGAAAAATAATAGATGGGTTGAGACCTAGGGTTTAGGAAGAGGGGTTGACAAAGGCTCTATTGTAGTCTAGCACCATGCCGACATTTTCACCTTATCCAGGATGAATAAGGCATCTCACCCGAGGTGTGATGTGAACTTAGTTAGTTGAGTGATTGGAATCAGATGTTAGGATAAGTTAGTTGAGCGATTGGAATTAGACGTTAGGATAAAATCCAAGGAACTAACAATGACAATAACTTAGAAATATAAAAGTTGGGATCCAATTCTAATGAACCAACATATGCAAAGGAGAGATATCATATAGATGCAAGCACATTAATTTTTTTTTATAAATCCACAAAGAATCATACATAGATTGCTCAAATATCCTTGTAACCATTGCTTCCATTAACACCATAACAATATAAAATTATATCAGGCTTGAAGGCCCTCCAGATTGAAAAATCATCAACACAACATAACAATATATGATTAAGGAAACAAGATACAGAGCGGGCTCAAACGGATCTGCAAAAACATTCCTATATCCCACCACATATCCTCCCATTCAACTTTCTCCTTGCCCTTCTTAAGTCTTCCGCTTGCTTGAACTTCCACTTCTCTCTTGGATGCTCTGCCTCTTTCCCTTTTGGCTGCCTCTATTTCTTGGTTGTTTCTTACTTCCTCGCTTCCATCTCTCTTCTTTTCTCCACTGTCTCTGTTGCTCAACTGTTTCTTTCTTGAGTCTGGATTCCTCTGGTCATCCTTTTGCAATTGCTGATCCTTGTCGGGTTCCTTCCTCTGCTCCAGTTGTCTCCTCTATGACTTTCCAACATTTATTTTTGGGAAAAATGTGGTCAATTGGTCAAAACTTGATTTTCAAATGAAGGACCCAACAACTGATTGATTTTAGTAGTACCCATAATTTTATTCAATGTAATATAGTCAAGGAATTGAATTGCTTTCTATATCCAACACCAAAGTGTTAAGTGATGGTTGCAAATGGAGGAACTATAAATTGCTCAGGGAAGTGCCATAATATCAATCTAACCATGGGGGGATATGTATTGAATAGTCAATGATTTCCATTCCAATGGGTGGTGTTGATATTGTATTAAGAGTCCAATGGTTACAATCTTTGGGGATGATAACTTTTAATTTTCAAGAAATTTTCTTGAATTTTTTATAGGAAGGAAAGGAAATTTAATTAAGGGGTATCACATGGAAACCAAGGAAGATAACCAACTATAATGGCATGACAAATCGTTTGAAGAAGGAACAATGAGGCACAATTGCACAATTATGCTCACTAGATGTTCAAACATCAAAATCATCCATTTCTCTAGATCTCCAAAGAGTCTTGGACAATCATTCCAAGGTATTTGAGACTCCCAAAGGTCTCCCACCTATTCATGATCATGATCATGCTATTCACTTGATTCTAGGAAGTGTTCCTTCAAACATAAGAGATTATAATATCCATATGCCGAAAAGAGTGTATTTGAACGTATGGTTGTAGAAATGATAGAGGTGGGTATAATTCAACCTAGCCAAATTTCCTTCTCTTCTACAATAGTATTGGTGGACAAGAAGTATGGATCATGGCATATGTGTCCAGATTATAGAGAGCTCAATAAGTTCACTATTAGAGATAAATTTCCCATTCCTGTCATTGATGAATTTTTGGATGAATTACATGGAGAAATTTACTTCACCAAGATGGACCTTTGTTCTAGATATCATCAAGTTATACTGAAGAAAGAAAAAATTCTAAAAAAAACATTCATAACTCATGAAGGTCATTATGAATTTCTGGTCATGCCTTTGGCCTTACTAATGCACCTTCCACATTTCAAGGTTTGATGAATTTCACTTTCAAACCTTTCCTTAGAAAATTTGTGTTAATATGTTTTGAGGATATACTAATCTACAATAAGTCTTGGAAAGATCATGTTCAACATGTTGACAAGGTTCTTAAACTATTGGAGGAGAAATAGTTGTATTCAAAACCCTCCAAATGTTCTTTGGGGTATAGGAGGAAAAATATTTAGGTCATATTGTATCTCATGAAGGTGTTAAGGTAGACCCTAACAAAATTAGAGCCATCAAGGAATGGAAAATCCCCACAACCTTAAATCATATTCAAGGATTTCTTGGGTTCATAGGGTATTATTGCAAGTTTGTTAAGAATTATGGGAAAATAATAACACCTCTAACAACGTTATTGAAGAAAGATGCATTTTTTTGGACTCCAAAAGAAACTAAGACCCTTGAACATCTTAAATGGGCAATACTCTGAGCTTCAGTATTAACTACACTAGACTTCACAAAAACCTTTATTGTGGAATGTGATACCTTGGGAAATGGAATTAGTGCCATTTTAATGCATGAAGGAAGACCCATTTCTTTTGAAAGTTGTCTAATCAAGGGAAAGTATTTACACAAATCTATTTATTAGAAGAAAATGTTGGAAATACTATGTGCCCTGAAGAAATTACATCTTTACCTAATGGGATGACACTTCAAGGTAAAAAAAAATCATGATATTCTTAAATACTTCTTGGAACAAAGATTATCTTCAAAAGAGCGACAAAAATGGGTCACGAAGATGGGTTATGACTTTGAAATAATGTACAAAAAAGGAAGCAAAATGTTGTTGCAGATGCACTCTCAAGAAGGGATGATGATGTGGAAGCATTGCTATGTGCGATTTATATTATCCAACCTAATTGGATAAGTGAATCAAGGGATGAATAGAAGAATGACCAAGAAATGTGGACTCTCATTCAAAATTTGTAGCAAGATCCCCGTACATCTAATACATTTATTTGGAAAAATGATTCATTATGGTACAAAGATCACTTATACCTATGTAAGAAATCCCAACAAAAAAAAAATGATTCATTTTTTTTTTGGGATGGCCTTAAATCTGATATTCAAAAGTTTGTGGCTGAATGTTTGGTTTTTTGACAAATTAAAGTTGAGACAATTAGGACCTCATGTATTTTACAACCATCAAACATTCCAAGTCAGCGTTGGGAGGAAGTCTCAATGGATTTAATCACAGGTTTACCCAAGTCCAAAGGAAAGAGTGTCATCATGGTGGTAGTTAATAGAATTACCAAGTATGCACACTTTTATGCACAATCTCATCCTTAAAATCCAGTATAATCGATCTACCTTTGTGGAAACAATTCAAAAGCTACATGGAAACCCAAAGATTAGTGTAACTGACAAAGATCCCATTTTCACTGGAAAATTTTCGACATAATAATTTTCTTGTCTTGGTACTCAATTAGATCACAACTCATCTTATCATCCTTAATCTAACATGCAAACTGAGATAGTGAACACATGTTTGGAAGGATATCTTCGTTTCTTTGTATTTGATAAACAAACAAAATAGGTCAAGTGGTTACCTCTATCGGAATGGCGGTGTAACACTTCCTTCCATATTGCAACACAAATGACCGCATTTATGGAACTTTATGGATATCATCCACTGTCCATCACATTATCTTTAAGAGACAATTCTAAGGTTCAAGTAGTGGAAGATCACATCAAGCATCAACAACATGTTCTTTAACTCTTAAAGGATAATTTGACTCTAGCACACAATCGAATGAAACAATAGGTACATCAACATTACAGTGAAAGAAGTTTTGATGTGGGTGATTGGGTATTTTTATGGCTACAAACATACACATTTTTTTCCCTCAAGCAAGCTAAGAAGGATAAGAAATTATCACCCAAGTACTATGGTCCTTTCAAGGTGTTGCAAAAGATATATACTATGACATAAAAATTGGAGTTGCATGCATATTTACGAGTACACCTAGTTTTCCATGTGATGAGCCTCATCATTGGGTAATTATATAGGCCTTAATTCACCTCCTAACTTAGTCAAACCAACTTTTCTCATAACTTATTACATGTTTTTGATTATATTTTGTTTATGAGGTGAGTTAGAGTTGGATTTTATACTTTGTGGTCTAATATGCATTGAATGGAGGATTAAAGGAGAAAATCAAGGAATTTTGGCAAAGGCTAAGGTCAAAAATCAAATGGGACAAGAGAGAGGTATTATAGGAGGTAAATCCTCCTCATTTACTACTCCTCCATTTGAATATTCCTCCATTCACCACATCAGCTCGGAGTGCAAACAACCAAATCATGAGGATTAGAAGGCCGCTGAGCAAGTGAGAGACGAAGCACCAGTTTATCTTGAGTTTGGGAGCCGAGCCTCCCTAATTTTAAGGAAGTCATTGGGGACTTTAGATGTATAAGTAGAGAGGCCTAGGGCCTCAGTGGGATTCAGATTTTGACTGTAAAAATCTAAGCTATTTTCGAGCTGCAATACTTGTGAAAGTTCTCTTGATGTAATTTGCTATTTTGGTAATAAGAATGAATTTTGTTTCCAGCTAGCACTGAGTTAACTCAGAGGGCTGAAGCTCTTGGGTTAGGGCCCAACCCTAGTAGCCAAGGCTCCTCTTTATTGTACATGTATGTTTAGTGTAGATTCATAGCTTCATTGTTAATTTTATCTTTAGATGCATTTCCATTACAAGTAGTGTAGATTAGATTGGTTGTTTAATATTTTGCTTCCATTTGTGCCTTATTTCAAGTAGCAGGTTAGCAAGGAGAAAAAGGATCACCACAAGGTTGTTAGTAGGTGTCTCAAACTCACTTCCTCCCTCTGGGACCGTGACTTGAGGAAGGGACCCTTAAGCAGCCCCAAAAACACAGGACCCTTAAGCAACCCTAAAAACACAGATTTCTAGTTCTTTTATGAGCTTTGGAGTTTGTTGTCTTTAATTTAGCATTTGGTTAGTTTTGCAAGGTATATTTCATTGTCATCTTTTTCATCTCCATTTCTGCAGTAGATCTCACTCATGCTTTCATTACTTTCAACAACTTTCTTCATGCATAGTATAGGCAGTTGATTCATTAATTCTGCTTTTCTAGTTTATGAAAATGTATATTGTTGCATAGATTTTTGGAAGACACACATGTTTTATGCAGAGAAGGTGCTTCGAGGGGAGACTAAGAATTCATAGCCAACAACCACCTTCCACTTCATCCACCTTAGCCATCCATTGTTTTCACCATCATCTTCACTAGTTTTTCATAATGTTTCATAGAAATTCTCCCAAGCACATTGAGCGAATCTAGCCATCTATTATCTTGGATATTGACTCCTGAGTGATCCTATACCTTCTCCCACTCGATTCCACCCATCACACACCCGTCCTAAGCCTCCCATCACCTCCAACACCTCTTTCTCTTGGTTGTATCCTGTAGGTTTCATGTAATTCCTATAGGATCATCCTATAGATTTCTAGTACATCCTGTAGGTTTTCCTGAAACGACTTGTTTTGAGGCTGAATTGATGGAAAACCTTTAGGAAGTCACCAAAATCCTCCCAGGGGTCCTCCACACCATCCAACCATTTCATAACCCTTCTATCCATCCTCAAACATCCTTAATCCACTTGCCACATCCACAAGAACAATTAGTTTGCATACTTGATTTTGCATAAAAGGACCAAAAAAGAAAAAATAGATTTAGTTTAGTCTCTTTACTTGCACATTAGTATTGTTTGATGCTTCTTACTTCTACAACTTAGATAGTAGCATTTGTTTCATGTTGATTTAGAATTTCTACCTAGGATAACTTCTTAAATGGTTAATTAGGGAATGGTGTGATTTAGCATTACACGTTGACCTTCTCCATTAATGTAGTAGAGTAACTCTCTTAGAGTAGATTTACCTTTCTTCCATCAAAGAACCAAGCTTCTTTTGACTCCATAGAAGTCTGGCTTGGAACCCCAGTGGTCTCTTGCCAGCTGAATAGTGACAACAGGCAGAACCATCACTTTTACTTATGCATCCAACGTTGTCACCTCCAAGTTTCTACGAACCCCGTGTTGATAAGTAAAGCTAATAGCCTAAGAGTTGCAAAATCCTTGCTGCAATACTGGTGCTCATCACTTTTTGGCACCGTTGCTGGGGAGGTGTCTGAGTAGAATGTGATTACTGCTTTCTTTTCTTCTATTTTCTTGTCATCAATATTCTGCCATTAGTTTATTTATGCAAAAGTAATCTAGTTGTTTCCTTTCTTTCATTTTACATTTTCTTCTTTCCTTTCCATTTTGCAAGCAAGAGTTCAATTCAGAAAGTAGCTTTTTCATTCTGTCAGTAATTTTCATTCAATCAACAATTTCAATTCTGCAAGTACTTTCCAAGTTTAAAAATTACAAAACCAAGCCAAAAATATTTCCTTTCATGCCTCGTAGGAATAGGGACAACTTAGGGAAATTTTTTCCAAATATCCCTACTGCATCCAACAACCAACCTTCTCTCTTCTTTAGTCGTTGTGAACTGGAGGAACTCTTAGGTGAACAACTTGACATATTTGAAGAACCTACAGGGGAAGAAGAAGAAGAAGAAGAACCCATTCCTTCTGAACCAATGGCTGAAAACAGAAATGACAGAGGGAATAGAGAGAGAGTTGAGGGTGTCTTCCCCATTAGGGAAACCAATGGGGACACTAAGATGAAAAATATCAACCCCTCTTCCCTACCTCATTGCTATGGCCTGACCACAAAGAACCCCGACACGTTCCTATTTGAGTTTGCTGTTATATGCCGAACCTATGACTATACAGATGATGAGAAAAAGTTAAAATTATTTCCATCTACCCTCAAGGATACAACATTGTGCTGGTTCATGGGTTTACCAGGAGATAGCATCACAACTTGGGCTCAGATGCAACAGGCCTTTAAAAAAAAATATCAAGACCACTGTTAGTTAAAGGATATTAAGGAAGAAATTTTCATGATGACCATACGCAATGATGAATCCCTATAGGATTACGAAGAAATATTCTAGCTTAGCTAGAAAAGGGCCAGGTGTACACTTGACCCTGAGTCACTAATGCTGGTCTTGCTTAGGGGAGTAAGAGAAGATCTTGTAGATACCTTACATTTGTTAGCAGGAGGAGATATCTACCAATTAACCTATGAGGATATCAAGACTGTCGTTAGAAACCATTCTAGGGAAGCCAGGAAAAAGGGTAGGGGTAGTCAACCTATGGTCAGTACATTGTCTTCCAACTCATCCATCAAAGGTGAAATTGGAAACATGCTGGAAGATTTCAAAAGTGAGATGCTACAAACCCTTGCCTTATAAATGGACACCATGCACATTAAGATGAAGAAGGAGGAATTATAGAGAGCGTTGGCCATTTTTTGTCCTAGATGCACTAGGAGGCATCCTAGGAATGAATGTCCATTGAAATCTATTGAAATTTGCTCAGTCTGTGAAGAAAAACACTCCACAGAAAAGTGCCCTTCTTTGCCCGGACTTAAAGCTGTATATCAAGGAGTTGAAGGGGTCACTGAGCAGCTTTGCTACATTAACCAAAGGAGACCTCATGGGCCTAGACCATACCATTAGGGCATGCATGGGTCATCCCATGCATATCACAACCCCAACCAAACCACAACCATACCTTCTTGGGGACCCCCTGCTCATCCTTCCTAGTCCACACCCCCTCCTTGGTCCTATGCATCTCAGTATTACTCCCAGCCAACCAGCCAGTCATTTCCACCTTACGCTCCACCACAACCATAGTGGAATGCACCGCTCCAAGGGTGGAGGCCCCAGTACAACAATTCTCAAGCTCTATTGACTCCACCACCTGCCCAACCACAACTCCTACACTCTGCTCCACCCAAGCAAATCCAGATTCATGCCTAGTCAAATCCAAACCCAAACAATAGGCAGGCTGAACAAGTATACAGTGGAGAGGCATCATATCCACCTTATGCTGTGGAAATCTAGGAGATTAACCTAAGAATTGGGAGAGTTATTCCAGATAACCAACCTCCACCTCCACCTAGGGAGGTTGAGGAAGAAAGAGAGAAAATAAATCTTAAAGTAAATCCACCCTTTCCTGAGAGATTAGCCCAACCACTCCAGCCTACCCCAGAAGAGACTGAACTTCTGGGAGAATTGAAAAATCTATGTGTAAAGATCCCACTTCTCCAGGAAATAAAAGATGTTCCTATTTATAATAAGTTGATTAAGGAGAAGTGCTTCAAGCATCTAAGGAGGTGAAAAGGGGATGCCCCTACCATTAATGTGATTGGGTAGCTGTTCGACTTAATGCTAGGGTAGGTAATCTGTCCAAAATATTTGGACCTTGGAAGCCTTGTAGTAGATGTGCACATCAATGGCACCATTGTCCCACACACCCTGATTGATCTTGGGGCTTCCATTAATGTGATGACCAAGGACACCATGCTCAAGCTCAACCTCCAAGGTTCATTGAGGAAGACCACAACAATTCTGCAACTTGTAGATCATTCCATAGTAACCCCTGAGGGAATTGTGGAGGATGTGATGGTCTCCATTGACTCTTGGGAGTACCCTGCAGATTTTCTACTTCTCCAACCTAAGGCTAAGCTTACTGGTTACCCTCTCATCCTTGGGAGGCCATGGTTGGCCACTGCCGATGCTTACATTAGCTACAGAGTTGGGAATATGACCATCAAGAATGGGCATATGTCCAAGAAGTTAGTCCTATACCCTCATGCTCAAACTTCTCTAGAGCATGACTTACCTTTATGGTTGGAGGAGGAGGAAGAAGATGAAGTTTATTCTGCCCAACTTTATACTTTAGAAGCAACCATGGGAGGAGGATAGTAGTATGAGGATGACTTGATTGAACACCTACTATAAAGTCCAACTCCTAGTTCATTACCCTTAGAAGAAGTAGTAAAGGAAACCCAAAACAATCATCCAATTGAATTATGCTTGGCTGATTCCAATTCTGAGTCAAAACCATAGTATTCGGCCCAAAGAGAACCTTGAAAATCAATCCATCTCTTTCTGCTCTCCAAGAAGAGAAGTTATGCAACATGTTAAAGGAAAATCTAGAAGCCTTCATTTGGAATTACAAAGAAATGAAGGGAATACACCCATCAGTGTGTACTCACCACATATACATCAAAGAAGGTTGCAAGTTGGTCCAACAACCACAAAGGAGGATGAATCTAGCTCTTAAAGATATAGTCAAAGAAGAATTGCAAAAATTGTTAGATGCAGGATTCATTTACCCTATCTCCGACAGTGAGTGGGTCTCTCCTTTGGTGTTAGTTGCCAAGAAAAATTGTAAGTGGAGAATTTGTGTCGATTACAGGGAGTTGAACAAAGCCACAAAGAAGGATCATTTTCCTCTACCCTTCATTGACCAAGTGCTAGATGGCATGGCAAGGAATTTTTCTTCTCTTTCCTAGATGGATTCAGTGGGTATAACCAAATCCAGATCTGCCCGGAAGACCATGATAAAACCACATTCACTTGTCCTTGGGGTAATTTTTCATATAGGGTCCTTCCTTTTGGCCTATGCAATGCTCCTGCCACTTTCCAGAGAGCAATCTTGAGTATTTTCGCCAAATTAGTCCATGATGTGATGGAGATATATATGGATGATTTTACACCTTATGGCTGTGATTTTCAAGAAGCCCTATCTAACCTAGGCAAAGTGCTACACAAATGCATTGAGATGAACCTATCTCTTAGTCCTGAAAAAATGTGAATTCTTAATGATTGCAGGGACCATGCTAGGTCATTCAATATCTCAGCAAGGACTGCAGGTGGACCTAAACAAAATAGCTATCATCCAAAGGGCCCCACCTCCTCAAAAGAAAAGAGATGTCAGAAGTTTCTAGTGTTAGCGGATACTATTGAAGGTTCATAAAGGACTTTAGCAAGTTGGCCTCTCCTTTATTTTGTCTGTTGGTGAAAGATTTTGAGTTTATATGGTCAAAAATATGTCAAGAGGCCTTAGACATACTAAAGGATAAGTTAACCACTGCACTGATTCTTTGAGGCCCAAATTGGGCCCTTCCCTTTCATATCCATGTTGATGCCTCACACAAAGCTATAGGAGAAGCCCATGAAAAACTGCCTTATGCTATCTATTTTATCATTAAGAATTTGTTAAAGGCTAAACTAAATTATACAGTGATCGAAAAGGAACTCCTAGTTGTTGTGCATTCATTAAACAAATTCAGACATTATATTATAGGCTATCAAACAATTGTGCATACTGACCATGCTGCAATCAAATATTTAATGAACAAACCAGATGTGAATGCTCGAATTATAAGATGGTTACTTTTATTACAACAATTTGATCTAACCATTGTTGATAAGCCTGGTAAGGAAAATGTTGTTGAAGACTTTTTGTCTAGAGTAAATTTTCCTACAGGTGAAGAAGGAATGGTGGATGACCAGCAACCGGACGAGCACTTATTTGCTATTTTAGTTCTCTCTCCATGGTTTGCTAATATAGCAAACTATTTGGTATCATCACAGTTCCCACCAAACTTGTCCTCCAAAGAAAAGAGCAAGATAGTCAGGAAAAGTGCCCTCTTCACTTGGATTGGGGGAAATCTCTTAAAACTTGGCCCAGATCAAATTTTGAGAAGGTGTGTTAGGGAGGAGGAAGTCTTTGACATCCTTCTGACCTGTCATGATGGGCCTTGTGGAGGTCACTTTGCAGCAAAGAGGACAACATTCAAAGTGTTACAAGTAGACTATTATTGGCCCACTCTTCATCAGGATGTGAAAAAATACACTAGTTAGTGTGATTGATGCCAAAGGATGGGAACGCCAACTCCAAGAGATGAAATGCCTCTCCAACTTCAAGTGACTTTCGAGCCATTTGACAAGTGGGGCATGGACTTCATTGGGCCTATTGACCCTCCAAATAAAAAACAATACATTATTGTGTGCACTGATTATTTGACTAAGTGGGCTGAAACCAAGGCAATTAAGGCAACAACGGAAGAGAAGGTGGCTGAGTTCCTAAGGGAGAATGTATTCTGCAAATTTGGGTACCCTATAGAGCTGGTCATAAACCAAGGCAGTCAGTTTACCTCCAACATGATTGAATACTTTCTCAACCATCACAAGATCAAGCATAGAACCTCCACTCCCTATCACCCACAAGCTAATGGGCAAGTGGAGGTGACCAACAGAGCACTGGAGGGCATATTGACCAAAGTGGTAAGCAACAACATGAAGGATTTGGAAGAAAGACTAGTTGAGGCTACCTATGCCTATAATACCACATGGAAGACCACCACTGGATTCACACCCTATGAGTTGGTCTATGGGAAAAAGGCCTTGTTGTCCATTGAATTTGAGTATAACATATTAAGTATGGCAGTGCAACTAGATCTGGATCTCAGTGTTGGAAATAATACTGAGAGGGGGATTGAATCAGTATTTACAAATCATTAACTTTTTCATTTCCATAATCAGATTTATATACACTACTTCAGTGAAGGGAACTCACGTGTGCACACAACTATTCTTAAGGCAACCAACGTATATCCAGTGAACTTATGATTCAGTTAATTCATCATATGCTGATCTTTAATCAGTGCATCAATACTTTATTAAACATTAAACAATAACCATGTGCAGTAATAATAGAATAAACCATCACACATAAGAAACACACATGAACACTAAGATTTAAGGTGGAAACCCAATGTGGGTGAAAACCACCTGCTGCTGTCATCTCTGTCTTCTTTTAATAATAAGAAAATCTATTTACAACATTGTACTGGTGCAGACTCATACCAGTACGCAGGCACCCACTTGCAGAAGGCTACAACCTTCTCTCGTTCTCTAGCTTCTACTGGAAGGGAGATACAACCCCCTAGCTCTTGTACTAGCTAACTTGTTTACTAGTACGTCGGTATTGGCTTGCAGGGGGCTGACCCAGGTTCGGAGGTGATTTAGCCAAACAAATCCTGGTACTACTAGCCTTTTCGGCAATAGTCCATGGAGCGCGGATTGAGGTCTCACCCAAAGTAGTATGGGAGGGTGCTAGAACCAAGTTTCCGCACCCTGGAGATGTCTGATGTTGTCAAGTGGTCCGCGGTTCGATCTTGCGTGTAAATCACTACGCGCACTTACCCGTGCCTCGCAGCCTGGGATGTTGCCTTTGCACAACCCTACTTGGGGCTGAACAATGTTGTTACCCAATTCCTTATTATTAACCAGATATTAGTCGATCACTTAGCTTATCAGTATGTGTCTAGATTTATTTAGCAATGTTCAGTACTCATATAAAAGAGCACGATAAAGAAAACAATATAAATAAACATGAAATAGCATTAGAACATATACACAAGATTTGGAATCAAAATTCTCTTTATTATTCTTCTTTCCTTGGTTACAAACTCGACTCTGTCCTATGCACTCAGTTGCAAGGGTCCGTGCACTCAGCTACGGACTTAACTAGGCCTCTGCACACTCAGCTACAGAGCCTCTTCCTACTACTACGACCCAAAGTACTTAGACCTTTTCTCTATACTTCTATCTCATACTTTTCTCTTTCTACTTACTTCTCTTTCTTTTTTCACTTAGAGCTTTGCTCTATTTATACAATCCCATGGTCCGCGGACCATGGGTAGGTTGACATTACATTCAAAACTTAGGGTGGACAAACCTATGACTCTAACATACACTTCATGCTCCGCGCTCGTAATTCGCAGAGTTTTTACAACAATAATACTTAGAACTTGGGCTTTGAGCCCCAAAACATGCTGTGGGGGGATTCCATGCCCAAAAAGCCCCCAACACAAACATCGTGACTTGCCCTTGAGTCACTTAGTCGGCACGACATTCTTGGCACGGAGTCCCTCTAGATGGTCCCAAACGGCCTAAATGTCGGCAGCGCACTGAGCTGCCGCCTTCTGAACCTACTGCATTCTTGCTTCTGAACCCTCGATTTCCAGTGTGATGTGCTACATCTGTGCATGCATCCCTTGAATCTGTGCAATATTTCCTTCAATATCTACCATAATTGTGAAAGCTTCATCAATCCATGGCTAGATGCGTGCTTTTAGAACTGATTCTTTGTGGCGCGCCACATCCACCCACTCTTTTAAAGCCTTGGCCTGCTGCATCCTTGCAAGCCGCTGAGAAAGGACTACTGTCTGCGCAGTCCCTCTAATGCTGTCATATTGTTGCTGGAGTTCACGTGCCTCGGTCTCCAGTCGTTGAATGTTGGGGTCCTCCTATAGCATAGTGAGGACTTCCAATGCCTATTCTAACATGTTGGGACTGCACCTCCAATCTCTTCCATCCCTGCTGCAATAGCGCTACTGCGCTGCTCTCTGACCTCTGGGGGAGTGGAAGGTTGCGCTTTCAACTGCAGCTCAACAATCTGGAGATTTAGCTCCAGTTGTACTCTTGTTGTTTCCTCGTGTGTGTTTCATACTCCACTTTCCAAACAATGGATCCACACTTCTATTGGTAGGTCCACTACAATGGACAACTTTGGGACGCGCCGGCAAGCGTCATCAACTGTTTATACCAACTACCTATTCTGCGACACTAGCTCGTCGCGCTGCAAGCTAAGCTGTTCTGTATTAATGTTTTGCTCGCTTAGAACCTAGATCACGCGACTCTCTCTAGCATGTTGTTCTACTATTATCCCATCCTGCATCTGATAAAGTGTGTTGCGGGGAAGGGAAACCAAGTTAAGGCCAATTCATTTCATCGTATTTAGTGTCATCCGATCCATTGTGCTTTCTGAGACTGGCACTCCTTCTGGCAAGGTTATTGTATTGACCATCTTCGCGCGGATCATCCATTCTGCTACTGAAGTGCCTGCTGCGATGTGGGTAGACAAGGTACCCTCCTGTGGGGGTCACACCTGTAATTCCTGCAGCTGCGCCCTTAGGGCCCCCACACAATTTGATGCTTCATCATAAAATCTTGGAGAGCTTCACTAGTGACATCCCAAACCATCTCACTGATGTCATGGAGATCACCTTCAGTTAACGTGATCGGGTTGATGGCCAGCTTTAAGGTCTTGACCTTCTTTCTGGGACCCAATCTTTCTACGATGCGCAGTTGTTTGAGCTATGTAGAGGTGGTTCCTGGGTCCGCGCTATCCTCTGCAAGTTCCATATCCTCTGCCTCCTGTTCTGCAGACCTTGCTTGGCCCTATTTTTCCTGCACTGTTCCGACCTCTGCTATTTGTGCTGCTACTTCGATGACCTTCTTCTGCTCTGCGGCTGCCTGTGCTGCTTCACGGACTGCCCTGGCCTCAACTACTGCTTGTTCATTTCGCCTTTTCTCGGCCAATTGGGTGAAACAGAACTTGGCATCATCCTTCCTTTTTTGCGCTGCTATCTTCTCCAACTCTACCAAATCTGGGGCATGCCACTGGGGAGGCCATGTCTCTAATACTGTAAAGATCGTGTCATCAGTGGCTATGAATAGGAGCTTTGTCCACTGGTGCATTGGATCTTTTCACGCCCTGATGTAGATATTGTGCATGTCCGCCTTGAATTCTGCAAAACTCTGCAGACTATTGTGCACCGTAGGGGACAGGCGCGGTCTCCTATTAATCCACATTCAGATGCTCGCCTCCATGAGCACCCAAAAAATTTTGATGTCGCGAGTCCGTTTCGCATCCTTGGTGGCCCAGAGTGAAGTGTACTTTGCAGCCTCTACTAAGTCTCAGTCGATGGTTGGGAACTAGTTATCCTCCGACAGTTCTCCTACTACAAGCAAGATGGATAAGAGCAACCACGTGTAGTGGAAGGTCTTACCTTCTTCCTGGGCCTCCTGGTAGTTGAGCAAAAATTCTTCGCATAGGAATTCAGACCAGTTGAACTAAACCCCCTCCACGCACTTCTCGGCCAGCGCGACCATCGGCGCTGGTACCTCATCATCGCGACATTTTCTCATTACTTTTCTGGCCAGGAGTTGGGTGGCTACGCACACCCCCTTATCCTTAATTCTAGATATGCCATAGCCCCTCTTATTTTCTCCAGCTTATACTTGGCCTTCATGGCCTCTGCGAGAGCCAGGTCACAACTTTTTTTGGCTATCATCACGGGGTCTGTTCCTTTATAGGGAAGCCAAGTAACCCGGTGAATGAGGTCTACCATGATGGGAATAGGCTCCTCTAGCAATAGATACCCATCATGCACGAGGCATAACAACTGCCTTATGACAAAAATGGTGATGGGCGCACGGTGGAAATGTGGTATCCATAGCAGATGAAGCAACCCATCCTTCTCCACATCGTGCAGCCATTTTCACGGCTCTAATGTTATCGCTGACCCCTCCATATTATGTTTCATCAGGTTCGTCATTTCTAAGTGCGGGAACTTCTCGCTGTCCGCAAGGTCCTAGTCTTTAAATTTTAGGGTGGGCACACGTCCTAGGAGTGGACCCTCAAAGGTTATTCCATTGGGGAGGAGCCGGGTTTGGAGTGCACTCTTTGTTGCATCCAAATCCTTTGGTATTTTGGCTTTCCCTTTTCGTGGAGGGACATACTCGGGTAGTTTCACTATAGAGCACAACAGTTGGATGTCTTACTCCACTATGGCCATCATAGCCTGCAAGTCCTCTTCCTCTTCATCTGTTTCAATGGTGACTACCTTGCCTTTTTCTTCCATGGATAACTTGTGCCGTGGGTTCCTTGGGGAAATGTGTACTGGTCCCATTGCTTGCTTGTCTTTCTTTGGTCTCAGTGTTTGGGGTGATTTAGGGATTTCTGTCACCGCCCCACTGCCTTTGGGAACATCATAGACCATGGGGGTCTGTGTGGCCTCGCTGACGGTTCCTTCCTCAATGCCCAATCCATCCTTAGTGGCTGTCATCCTTTCTGTACTATATGCGGTCTTTCGCGAACTTACAAGATCTATTATTGCTCGTCTCTCAACACTTTGCGCTCTGTTCAACCAATCAAATCTTAATTGACCAAGTGTTGTCAGCTGGCTAGCTCGTAGAGTTTTATAGCATCGTTTGAATTAAAATTCGATTGTTCCCCCCAATTTCGGGCCATTAATGCTTTCTTGGCGACATATTTTCCCAAATCTTGCCCATAAATTTTTCCTTAATTGCCTGCCACCCGCTCCATTTGGCCTCAAATCGGACATCTTGTCATGAACAATGACACCAACGGTCACTTCCCAGCCTATCTGCACGACAGCACATCCCCCCTGCGTGGACACGAACCTTGTGACAAGCTATTCCTATGCATACCCGTTAGAGCGCACAGTTTCCAGGCAGGATAATTTATAGTCCCACGCTCCCTTTCAGCTGCCTGGAGTGCTAAGATTTTTCTTCCTACAACTAGTCAGGTGGTCGCACCACATGTATGAGGCTCCATCTCACTCCCTTGTATAGTCCGCGGAAACTCCTCATTTTCGCTCGTGGCAGTCGGTGCCGCGTGCTCTACTATATGTAGTGTGCTCCCCTGATTACTGCGTTTGGTGATATGTAGTCCTAGCCATGGCAATAGACTAATTAATTCTTAGTGATAGTTGTCTAATGCATTAGTATGATCATCCGCACCTCGCCTTGCCATCCTTTGTTTATCGACGAGACATGCTTTCTTGATCTCATTTCTAGCCTCTTGACCTCTACGTCCATCAAAATGATTTTCTTTCTTAGCATACCTGGTCCTTTTCAAGTTCGCGAAATCTAAGGTTCCCTTTGCCGAATGGCTTCCTAAAGCCTTATGCGCTCTACCTCGCATCGCTATGTGATTTCTTCATCTTGGGCTTCGCACACTGTCACACCTGTGGGTGCTATTACGTGTGGATCCATCTTTGCATGTGCCTCAGAGATTATGGCCCTCATTTCATTCTGCCATCTTGGAACTGTTATCGCGGTTAGGGTGTTTCACATGGTCCTATAGACCCATAGAACCTGTTGCCACACGCAGGTCCTAGTTGGTGTGTTTCACATGGTGGACCCTGTTCAGCAGTTTGCACACCTTGTCAAAGGCTTCCCTGTGTATGATGTTTGGCGCGCTAGGTTGTATCATGCTTCATCCTTCGTGCACTTATCTTGCCTACTTTTTCTTGTTGTTCCTGTCTCCGATCGCGAGAGCGGTGTGCGTTTGTGCAGGTTGTGTACCAGACGCCTGTACCCATCTAGAAAGGTGGGTGCGCAGGCTGTTTCATCCACCCTACTTGACTTCCATCCTTCTCTGAAGCTTCCCAAATCGTAAGCACATCATTTGTTGGAATATGCACTAGTCTCTGAAACTCTGCTGGCGCGTACCCCACCACCTTGTGGGTGTAGCCCATAGTGCCCATTTCAAAGGGTCAAAACGTTGTTGTTCTGGCACTTCACTTTCAAATTTGTTCAGAAAGTCATCCACCACTGTCAACTCGTCATACATAGGTAAATTTCTTGCCTTGGTTGTCATGCAACGCAACAATCTTACCATCATGTTGCAATTGAGTGTGGTTACCTCGTGTAACCGATTCTGCCATCACTCTATTTCTTCGTCTGAATCTAAAGTGCAGGCGCGAAACCTACCATCTACAGTCAGATTCATCCAATCTTGTTCACATGTGGTTATATTGTAAATATAATTGAGATCGTCATCATTATCATCGTTGCACACCGGTTCAGTGTATCGCGCTCCCTCAGCCAGATCTAGTGGTACTACTATGCGTAGTGATTTGTTTCTCAAAGATCATTTTTCACTTCTTCAGATTTATGACTCTGTTCATATCAGTGGCCCAGTCTATGCCCAGTAGCATGGGATAGGGATTTCTGTCGTCGACAATATCTATCACTTTGAAATCCGCCAACGCGCTCGCACCTTCAATATCCATCGTTACCCCTTGCAGTCTCCCCATGGGTACGATCTTTTGTTGGTTCACCATTTGCAATTAGATAGGGGACCACTGCAACGCGGGCCTACCCATACGCTCCCATGTCTGCTTTGGTAGCACATTCGTGTTCGATCCTAGATCTAGAATTACTTGATCCATTTCATACTCACTGATTTCTGCAGTCAATCTCATTTCTCTTCCTGTGTGCAATGCATGCTTTCCAAGTTTTCAGACAAAGCATGGTTCTCTTGACCCCATGCATCTGGTTATAAGTTCCTGTAGCCCTTTCACAGCTTTGCTATCCTGTAAAAGTTTCATACATGTCTCTAGAAAGGTAGTGAGCATTGAAGGATCCATCCCTCGTTCTAATTGGTCCTTACTACCTGAAGTGGAGGCCTCCGTGAAGATTTTCTTAGCTTCCATGAATGTATCCTTCATGCGCTCCAAATCAAATTCCAGTTCCTTTGTAGGAGCTTTACGAACCCACACACTTTCTTCTGGTTGCTTACTTTTATCATCTTTGGTTGTGATACTGCTTCTGAGCACTATGTTTACATTTGGGTCTTCTTTTTGTGGCTCAGACCTCATCATTTGCAAATTTTGAGTCGGGGAAGGCTGGAGTACCCCTTTTTCGTGCATCCTCGCTATCAAGGTAGGGCAATCTTCTACCTCATGATCAAATTGAGTACAGTAAAAACATGATGTTCTTGTCAGATTTGTATGATCGTGTGCATAGTGTCTGGGCCCTCCACAATTGTAGCAAATTAGTTGTCCGCGACCCCTTCCTGGTCCCATTCCACCTCGTCCTTGTCCGCGACCCAGAAATCCAGCACGCGCCATGCCTGAATTTGGGTCGAGGGCTCGTGTCTTGGTCTGCACCCTGTAGGTAGGTGTCCGATCCATCATTAGTTTGTAGCTTCTATAGGTGTGTTCATCATGGCCTACTGACCTGCAAAAATTAATTGTTGGGACGTCTGTGTATACTTTTGCAATAGATGACAATTATCCGTAGTGTGTTTTCCTCCTATCTGACAAATCATGCACCATAATGCAGGCATTGCACTTGGTCCTGCTTGTGTCTCAGGTCTTAATGGCATCGACCCTCCTCCCACCAAGTAATTCACGAATATTGGACAATGGTCTTTGTCATGCCCTTGGCCTTTTGATTTTATGCACCATACCTCCTCACGCACTTCTAGCCAAGGTGTCCTATCCTGTTTCAAACTTTCATTTCTAGACACAAATTTTGTAGTTGTGCGTGGCTTTGTTGGACTCCCAGACCAAGATCTTGTATAGGGGTCTCATGCAATCTCATTGACATCTCCAAGGCTTCGGCCTGGGTGGAAAGATTTTGTTGTGACAAAGCCATCCTTAAATGCAGTGTTAATGACGCGACAAACCATGCGCGGTGCTGTCCATCCATTAAAGTCATGTTGGCTTCATGAATCATTCTCTTCAGTCTCTAGTCTAGATCCCACAGGGTCTCGCCTGGGAGCATCATGATATCCTTAAACCTCATAATTGCTTGTGTCTCTAACTTTGGCTTACTAAATTCTGTGTTTAGTGCAGCTTGGATTTCTATGATTCTCACATTTGGATGGTCATTAGAATGCTTAATATACCGTGTTAGTGCGCGATCCTGCAATGCGCTTACCAACGTAGCCTTTTTTATGTTGTCATCCATGACTCCTTGTGCTTCCTATACTGCTCTTACCACAAACTAGAATTGATCTAGATCTTCATTCCATACTCCGTTGAATACCGATAGTTTGATCACACTTTCCATATCTGTGGTGGTGGCAAAGGTGGTGTGGGCAGAGATGGAGGTGATGGTGGTGAAATGGGTGGCGGTGTAGGTGGAGGTGGTAAGCGTGGAATTAATTGCCTTATCAAACTGACCGTGCTTCTTGGAGAAACTTTCGTGAGTTCTTCCTTGCTTTCCCATGAGTGTGAAACCAAGGGAGTAGTTTCTAATTCTTCACTACTTCTATTTTTGTAGATATTCCCACTTCACGTAGTTTCAAACATTAATTTATTCACATAACCCACTTTTCACACAATAACATCTTAATCCAAGTGTTCAGAGATTTAATATACTTACCTCGCGATCCCTTGAGAAAGCTTCGTTCCGCCTCGTTGTAGCTGACAGTCGTATGCACTGCGAAATCAGTGATAGACCACCCTATAATTCAATCGAGCCAATGGTCTATAGCACGCGTGATATTATCTTTCGATGCTTCTAGTCTGCGCACTAATTCTAAAGTCCACACGATTGGTTTATTGAGCCTGCACCTTCCCTGATTATCTGTTAGCTTTGTGATTCAATCATTTAATTCAAAGGGGAAGGATGCAAAGAAAATTTCGTGGATTTTTGTATATAAGTAGTGCTCCAACCACTGTTCCTTTGATACTCGCAGATTCCTATTTTCCTATGCCGCGAACTTGTGAATCTTTCTATCCAGCCACCCTTCAATTTCTTTCTTCATTGGATTCCAAGGACACGACATTAGACATCCCTTATGCAGATCCCTGTCCCGACAATAGAACCATTTGTTAGCTTGTAGGGGCTTGACCCAGGTTCAGAGGTGATTTAGCCAAACAAATCCTGATACTACTAGCCCTTTCGGCAATAGTCCGTAGAGCGCGGACTGAGGTCTCACCCGAAGTAGTGTGGGAGGGTGCTAGAACCAGGTTTCCTCACCCTAGAGATGTCTAATGTTTTCAAGTGGTCCGCGGTTTGACCCTATGCGCACGTAGCTATGCACACTTACTCGTGCCTCGCAGCATGGGATGCTGCCTTCGCGCATCCCTACTCGGGGCTGAACAATGTTGTTACCCAATTCCTTATTATGAACTCAATATTAGTCAATCACTTAGCTTATCAATATGTGTCTAGATATATTTAAATGTTCAGTACTCATATAAAAGCACGCGATAAGGAAAACAATATAACTAAACAGGAAATAGCATCAGAACATATACACAAGATTTGGAATCAAACTTCTCTTTATTATTCTTCTTTCCTTGGTTTCAAACTCGACTTCGCCCTACACACTCAGCTGCAGGGGTATGCGCACTCAGCTGTAGACTTAGCTGCAGAGCCTCTTCCTACTAGTATGACCCAATGTACTTAGACCTTTTCTCTATACTTCTATCTCATACTTCACTCTTTCTACATACTTCTATTTCTTTTTTCACTTAGAGCTTTGCTCTATTTATACAATCCCATGGTTCATGGACCATGGGCAGGCTGACATTACATTCAAAACTTAGGGTGGACAACCCTATGACTCTAACATACACTTCGTGCTCTGTGCCCACAATTCACGGAGTTTTTACAACAATAATACTCAAAACTTGGGCTTTGAGCCCCAAAGCATGTTGTGGAGGGATTCCATGCCCAATAGTAGGTGCCAACCTAAAGAAGGATACAACCTTCTTTCTTCTTCCAGGGACCACGTTTCATAAATTTTCAGACTGGATACTCTTGGAACACAACACCACAATCTAAAGGCCTCATTTCATCAAATTTTCATACTGGACCCATCAACAACATTGAAGCTCAAAATCATAACTGCAATACAACATCAAATACATTTGCATCAACAAATCACTGAAACTCAATCATCACTCTCTGAATCAGCCACAACTCAATCAATTACTTACAACCTCTGAACCTTTGGCACAACTGAATCATTGATTCATACTTAATCAACTTCAACCAATCAATTGGAACAGATAGATCATTGTAACCAGTACTGAAATCTGAACCCAGAACACTGCATCATCATTCAGAACCAGCTGTAACCTCAAAAACATGCATCAGAGTGTATACACTACTTGGCTAAATGCAAACTGCGTGTATACGCTACTTGCTTTAGCCCAACCTGTGTATATCTCTAAAGATATTGAATCATAAAACTTTTGAACCACAAAATGTACCAATCAGTGACATTCTGAAGATATACTATCATATTACTGAGTTCTAAATAGATAGCAACAAGGATCACCCTTCTTTCTCAATCAATCAATCAATCAGACTCAATTTCCTTATATATTTAGTTCTACTTTCAAATCTAAGAAGACATCATTGAAAAACAACAGTAAAGCAGTAGTACTGATCTGATAGATCAATCATCCTTGAACATCAATATTTTCTCTTGCATACACTACTTGGAAGAGCCGAACCAGCGTGTATATGAAAATTCACCAAAGTAAACCAGTGTATAGATCTGCAAATACTTATAACTTCGCTGCACTTCCCGACTTCAGACATACCCAGATCATCATATATAAAGGATAAAATATGTGTTAGTAATCAAATTTAGCCCATCCATTATCACATCACATGATGATAAGTCATTATGATCCTGATCCATCAGTAGATCTCATCATAATATAGCAATCTAAACATTCAGAATACTGTCACTAGAATGCAGTCACTAGAACACAAAGCATAACCCAAAACTCTACATCAACAACCAGAACCAACTGCAACTTCAAACATCATAGTTCATAAGGTATACGCTACTTCGATGTGTTGAACCAACATGTATACGTGCTTTTACCAAAGAGAAACAATGTACATATATGCAAATACTAACTTAAAACTTCAGAGCGATTCTAGACTTCAGTCATACCCATATCATAACATTTATAGAATAAAACATGCGTCAGTATTCAGATCTATATATTCCATGATCAAACCACATAATGATAATTCATTTTGTGCTTTATGATCTCGATCCATCATCCATCATTAACCACATAGGTGCATCCTTAGTTCAAATCAAGCAAAGCATCAAAAGCTCATAACCTACATATATGATCTAACACTTCATAAGATATTAAATACTTGCACCATTTGGACTAATGATCTTCTCCTCCTTATATAGTTTTATGCCTTTCTCAATACCTTGGACCATAACCACTTAGGACCAATACTTTGGACCAAATACCTAGGGTAAATGCCTCAGACCAAATACCTTGGATCAATATGTTGGACCAAAATACCTTGGACTAAATACCATGGACCAAAACCTTAGTTTTCCAACATGTACGCACTTTTCCTCCTTTTAAAGCGTGTGTATATGTATACACTCTTTTTGATTTGTGTTCTCGCGTGTATACTCTGCTTGGACAAGGTGAATTAGCGTATACTTCTTAAACTACTCTCTTTCTTCAATCTCTAGAGTCTGATATGTAATCCTTTGTTGTTAACTTGCTACACTGTGAACTGTCATCTGTGTGAGTTGCCATCAACGGCAACACCTGTATCATAATGCCATTATACATTACTTCTGAACTGATTCCTTTGAGCTGCCCTGCATTTTTTCACATTTGTAAACACAACTGCCATGCATTTTGTCACATTTGTAAACACAACTACCATGCATTTTGTCACATCTGATATCTCTTCTGTAGATTCATCTAGTTACCATATACAAGTGATTTGTTCTGCTACAAGTGGGTTGCCATCAAGTAAAACACATGCATCATAATTCCCGCGTGTATACACTGCTTGGACAAGGTGAACCAGCATATACTTCTTAAACTACTCTCTTTCTTCAATCTCTAGAGTCTGATCTATAATCCTTTGCTGTTAACCTGTTGCACTGTGAACTGTCATTTGAGTGAGTTTCCATCAAGGGAAACACCTGTATCATAATGCCATTGTGCATTACTTTTGAACTGATTCCTTTGAACTGCGTTGCATTTTGTCACATTTGTAAACACAACTGCCATACATTCTGTCACATTTGATATCTCTTCTGTAGATTCATCTAGTTACCATATACAAGTGAGTTGTTCTGCTATAAGTGGGTTGTCATCAAGTACAACACATGAATCATAATGCCAACAATCTTCCCCTTTAGACTTGATGGCAACCATGTTGGTGTTGATTACTACAAGTTGTAGAAACTATTAGAGATAACAAGCAACACCAAAATACTCTCCCCCTTTGACATCAAGGGCAAAGGGCGGGCCAAGTTATTCTCCCCCTTTGATATCAAGGGTACATATATGAATAGATAAATATGAACATTGATCATGCTCCCCCTAGACACATGCTGAATTTTCTGATTAACCTCCCCCTTTGTACATGCTGAGATGCACTATACCATCCATGCTCCCCCTGAGCACATGCAGAGTCTACAAAAATATTTTCCAAAAGAATAACATGACTCTATAACTCAACTATGTGAGTTTGACCTTCCTATCGCTAATGATTCATACATACATCAATCTCCCAACCAAGTGGGGTTATACTAAATTTGACTCATCCACCCAACTCAGTGGGGATATACCAATTGTTTATACATGACTGAAATATAGAAACTATTAAATCATCCTTCCCATGCATAGTGGGGGTACAAATTACATCATATGACCGAAAAGGACTCATCAAAAGACTATGACAGACAAATACATATTATTACATCATGGGCCTTTACATGACCTTTACATCAAATGATATACATGACATTTTTAACAAAGACCAAAGACCTAAACAAGACCATGATAGTCATCAACAACTATCATACACCATATATGATCTTCACCATAAGCATCTGTCAACAGCATCCAGACCAACAACCTATCATCATAAAGTAAGAATTCATCATCATTATGTGAATAAGTAAGCCATGTCTTCGAATATCCATGTCTTCAAATGGTTATGGAACCTGTAACAACAACATTTTCTTGGCTAACCAACAATATCTATCAATATGAAGCTTAAGTAATCATCCATCTATCCAATCATAATGTATATCCATCAAAGAGATAGAAATATGTATCTAGCAAACCATGAGCTCATAGTCATGCATCAAGCTTTCTTGATACCATCAATAGCAACAATCCTCAACCATGTGAGAGCCAAGAACTATAGGAAGATTGCATCATAACTGCACCATATGAACTTTATGCATCTTTGAAGGCATGATGACAACAACATAAAAGAAATGAGTGATTCATCATCAAATAATGAAGTTGTGTACTCAAGCTTTGTACTTCTCCTTGTCCTTATGAAGATCATCAGGTAAGCAACATATATGTACTGTATGCATTATCAAAAATTCATCCACAATCATCCATAAATCTGATCTGAATAACAACTATGTAACCCCAAGCAATACAAGTATTGTCATCATAGGCAACCTATAACCACACCATAGCATGATGTATCAAAAAACTTTAGCCACATAAGCATCATCACCATTGATAAGAACCATTTGGATAATGCCAACAATGCAATATTAGAAGCCTAGCATATTCTCCCCCTGAACCTGTGCCACCTGTTCACTGTCAGATCCGATCATTGCATATATTAGTAAGAAATATCAAGGCATCATCATCAATCAGGTATACGTCAACTTTTCAACAGCTTATGAGCACTAACACATTTCCACACATCATCAATAGATTGTAACCATCATTAAATAGAGCAGATAATTGTCTGAACCATATCATACCCCTTTTCCTGAGTCTGTCCCACTTCTTTTTCTTCAAACCAACATATGCATGACTGTGCATCTTAGGTCTCGAATATATACATGACTTGTCTTCATTAAAATTGCATATGAGATTTAGAACACTGAAGTTTCACACTTTCAGCTTCCCCTGAGTTTGTTATGTCTGTACACTATGCTATGCCACATCTTTCTGATTGTACTTCCTTCTTCTTCCATATCTTTGAGTGTGATGATGTTTTCTCCTTTTTTTATGGTGCCCAAATTTTCTCCTATAATCCTTTTCTATATGTCCAAACTTGTTACATGCATAACATCTTACATCTTTCTTATTCCTTCAATAGCAGTCAATGGCTTTGTGACCAAACATATTGCAAGAAAAACAATATCCCTTAAAGTACCTAGAAGCTGTTGATATTTCTGTGTGATGGTCTAGAACCATTCTAATTTAGCATCTCGCTGCAACATGTCCAAAATTATGACATATAAAACATTCAACATTATTCATTGGAGGAAATAACCAACTATATTTTCTTTGAAGAATTTCTTTCCTTGGTTGTTGATGAGGTTGACCTCTCATCTCCTTGTTGAGCATTTCAGATTTTGCATTAGAGTTCCTTGACTCACCTTGTGAGCTAGATTCACCTTCAACATATTCATGAAAACCAAGACCATATTTGATGGTAGGAGGCCTTTGACTACTAAGAATATCATCCAAAATATTAGTACTATCTTGAAATCGTAAAAGTTTATCCTTTTCTTCTAATTTACCTTTTAGGATATTTACCTCAACCTGATATTGCTCTTCCTTTTCAAGATATTACTTCTTCATGATTTCTTCAACTTTTCTTCCTTCTTCCACTTGTTGCCTTAATTCGAGAACTTTTTTTTCTTGTTCTTCAAATGCTTGGAGTATTTTTTCATTCTTCCTATTTGATTTTTCAAGATCTTCTTTTAGAGAGAGGATCTTAGCTTCAAGACATTCATAGTAACTGGATCTATCTTTATGTTTCTTGATTATTGTACTCTTTTTGTTTACTTGATTTCTTAATGATGTCACTTCATCCTGCAACTTTTGACATTGATCTTCCTTTTCCTTGTACTACTTCATTACTTTGTTTCCATCCTGTAGTTGAGCTTTTAGTCTGGTAGCTTCTTCTTTGAAGGCACACTCCCTTTTGTGCAATAGATCTTGTTGATCTCTAAATTTATCTGTGAGCTTTTTAAATTCTTCCCTTATTTGATATCTTTCTCTTTCACCCATAAGAGAAAATTCGTTGTTTCGCTATCACTTTCATCATCTTCAAATGAATAGAGAAATGTATCACCAGAGGACAACAAATTCATACCTAATAGTTCTTTTTCTTGTTCTTCTTCATTTTGAGGTGATTTTGAATCTGAAGAGTTGCTTCCGCATAATCCCCAATCGTCTCTCCTAGTGTCATAGTTCCTTTGGGATACCTTCTTCTTTTAAGGTGCTTTCTTCTTTAGCTTCTTTCCAATTGTTTCTACGGATCTCCTTTAAGCGATGAAGCTTCTACCAAAGGACCCGATCTGATACCAATTGTTGGAAATAATACTGAGAGGGGGGGGGTGAATCAGTATTTACAAATCAATAACTTTTTCATTTCCATAATCAGATTTATATATGCTACTTCAGTGAAGGGAACTCGCGTGTGCACACAACTATTCTTAAGGCAACCAATGTATATCTAGTGAAATTATGATTCAGTTAACTAATCATATGTTGATCTTTAATCAATGCATCAGTACTTTATTAAACATTAAACAATAACCATGTGCAGTAATAACAGAATAAACCATCACACATAAGAAACACACATGAACACCAAGATTTAAGGTGGAAACCCAATGTGGGTGAAAACCACCTGTTGTTGTCATCTCTGTCTTCTTTTAATAATAAGAAAATCTGTTTACAACATTGTATTGGTGCAGACTAATACCAGTATGCAGGCACCCACTTGTAGAAGGCTACAAAATTCTCTCATTCTCCAACGTCTACTAGAAGGGAGCTACAACCCCTTGGCTCTTGTACTAGCCAATTTGTTTACTAGTACATAGGCGCCAACCTAAAAAAAGATACGACCTTCTTTCTTCTTCCAGGGACCACATTTCATAAATTTTCAGTTTGGATACTCCTGGAACACAACACCACAATCTGAAGGCCTCGTTGCATCAACTTTTCATACTAGACCCACCAACAACATTGAAGCTCAAAATCATTACTGCAATACAACATCAAATACATTTGCATCAACCAATCACTGAAACTCAATCATCACTCTCTGAATCAGCCACAACTCAATCAATTGCTGACAACCTCTGAACCTTTGGCACAACTGAATCATTCATTCATACTTAATCAACTTCAACCAATCAACTAGAACAGATAGATCACTGTAACTAGTACTCAAATCTGAACCTAGAACATTGCATCATCAAAACCATGCATCAAAGTGTATACGGTACTTGGCTGAATGCAAACTGCATGTATATGCTACTTCCTTTAGCCCAACCTGTGCATATCTCTAAAGATACTGAATCATAAAACTTCTGAACCACAATCTATACCAATCAGTGACATTCTGAAGATATACTGTCATATTACTGAGTTCTAAATAGATGGCAACAAGGATCACCCTTCCTTCTCAATCAATCAATCAATTAGACTCAATTTCCTTATATATTCAGTTCTACTTTCAGATCTAAGAAGACATCATTGACAAACATCAGTAAAAGAGTAGTATTGATCTGATAGATTAATTATCCTTGAACATCAAGCTTTTCTCTTGCATACACTACTTGGAAGAGCCGAACCAATGTGTATATGCAACTTCACCAAAGCGAACCAACATATAGATTTGAAAATACTTACTTATAACTTTTCTGCACTTCCCGACTTCAGACATACCCAGATCATCATATACAAAGGATAAAATATGTGTTAGGAATTAGATCTAGCCCATCCATTATCATATCACATAATGATAAATCATTATGATCCTGATCCATCATTAGATCTCATCACAATCAATCAATCTAAACATTCAGAATACTGTCACCAAAATGCAGTCACAAGAACACAAAGCATAACCTAAAACTCTGATTCAAAAACTAGAACCAACTGCAACTTCAAATATCATAGTTCATAAGGTATACGCTACTTCGATGTGTCGAACCAACGTGTATACGCGCTTTTACCAAAGCGAAACAACGTACATATCTGCAAATACTAACTTAAAACTTCACAGCTATTCTGGACTTCAGTCATACCTAGATCATAACATTTATAGAATAAAACATGCGTCAGTATTCAAATCTAGATTGTCCATGATCAAACCACATAATGATAATTCATTTTGTGCTTTATGATCCCGATCCATCATCCATCCTCAACCACATAGGTGCATGCTTAGTTCAGATCAAGCAAAGCATTAGAAGCTCATAACCTGCATATATGATCTAACACTTCATAAGATATTCAATACTTGCACCATTTGGCCTAATGATCTTCTCCTCCTTATATGGTTTTAGATCTTCATCAATACCTTGGACCAGAACCACTTAGGACCAATACCTTGGACCAAATACCTAGGGTCAATACCTTGGACCAAATACCTCAGACCAAATACCTTGGATCAATACCCTGTACCAAAATACCTTGGAATAAATACCACAGACCAAAACCTTAGTTTTCCAACATGTACACGCTTTTCCTCCTTTGAAAGTGCATGTATACATATATGCTCTTTTTGATCTGTGTTCCAGTGTGTATACGTTGCTTGGACATGGTGAACTAGTGTATACTTCTTAAACTACTCTCTTTCTTCAATCTCTGGAGTCTGATTTATAAGCATTTTCTATTAACCTGCTGCATTGTGAACTGTCATATGAGTGAGTTGCCATCAAGGGAAACACCTATATCATAATGCCATTATACATTACTTCTAAACTGATTCCTTTGAACTGCCTTGCATTTTGTCACATCTGTAAACACAATTGCCATGCATTCTGTCACATCTGATATCTCTTCTGTAGATTCATCTAGTTGCCATATACAAGTGAGTTGTTCTACTAAAAGTGGGTTTCCGTCAAGTACAACACATGCATTATAATTCTCGCGTGTATACACTGCTTAGACAAGGTGAACCAACATATACTTCTTAAACTACTCTCTTTCTTCAATCTTTGGAGTCTGATCTGTAATCCTTTGCTGTTAACTTGCTGCACTGTGAATTGTCATCTGAGTGAGTTGCAATCAAGGGAAAGACCTGTATCATAATGCCATTGTACATTACTTCTAAACTGGTTTCTTTGAACTGCCCTACATTTTGTCACATCTATAAACATAACTGCCATGCATTCTGTCACATCTAATATCTCTCATGTAGATTCACCTAGTTACCATATACAAGTGAGTTGTTCTGCTACAAGTGGGTTGCCATCAGGTACAACACATGCATCATAATGCCAACACTTAGAAGTGCATAAAAAGAGAGATTGTTCCAGTTGAATGGTTCGGATGAATTCAGAATGCAGGCCCTCCTACATACAGAAGTAGTTCATCTTCAGAGGAAGATCTGGAATGATAAAAATATCAAGGAGAAGCAATTTCAGGAAGGTGATTGGCAGTTGCTATATGATTCTAGGTATAAAGACTTCAAGGGCAAGTTAAGGACAAGATGGCTAGGACCATATGTTGTGGAAAGATGCCATGATAATGGTTTAGTGCAAATCAGAACCATATATGAAGAGGCCATTCCTTTGCTTGTTAATGGACATCGATTGAAAATTGACAAGAGACCTTTATCAAAACAAGAGTTCATTGATGATATCAATAAAACAATGATGATAGTGGAGCAAGTTCCAACTCCTCCCTCATCAAATCACTGAGAAAAGGAAAAAAGAATAAGCACTCAGGTGAAAACCTCCATGACGCGCTTGAGTCCCACCATTGGGTTGAAAACCTCTTAAGGCGGCTCAGTGGTGTTAAAAAAAAAAAAGAGAATAGGAAAGATCCTTGGGTGAAAACCTCTCTTGAGGCGCCTAGGGCAAACATCTAGGGTGAAAACCTCTAAGAGGATTTTTCAAAAATAAAAAATAAAAAAATTAAATCATGAAATTTCCATTTGCAAGCCAGCAAGAAGGACAATCAAGGAGAAAAGGAGGATCACAAAGAGACCCTTGTCACTCACATATTTTTTTTTCCACTCATTACCATGCATTAATCCATCATTTTTGTCGTTTTTACACTCCATTGCTTCAGTTTCCAAAGGGACTGTGTTTTCTATAGGATCCCATGAAAACCTACAGGATGATCCTGTAGGAATTATAGTGACCTATAAACTACAGGAAGAAGTCCTAAGGCAAATGAATGACTTGCTAGGCCACTAAAATTCACTGTCTTCATCATCAATCACTACACCTTGTCCACCATCATCATCCCTACACTCATGATTAAAAAAATCATTTTCAAGAGTATTTTTTTTCCAGTCTTTGAAAAAAGGAAAACAGAGAGGAATAAAGAGCAACACCTAAATATTCTTTGCTCTCGACACTCCTATTCCTTATTTCCATCCAAGTCACCATCCTCACAACCCCAACAAGAAGAATGATTAAAGAGTTATGAGGGATAAGCAACTACAGGACATCCTGTAGCAGCCTATCCCACAGAATACCAATCATACCAGCAACAAGCCTTCAACATGATGATCCAAGAGCTCCAAAGCAGTGACATCATATCTTCAACCACAGGTACCTACACAAACAAAGAAGCCATTAGCAGACAACAAGATGAGGAAGAAGAATAACATGCAACAAATACACACAATAACACCTCTGGTCTTCGACAATTGTAACATATTGGAACCATAGGTAAGTATCCCGCTCGCTCTCTCATATGCATCATGTAGTCAAAAAATGTAAGGGTTATAAGATAGTGGGTTTATAAGTGAAAAGGTGGCCAGTTAACTTGGCCACCTTCATTCAATCAACACATACACAACTGGGTGTCCTCTCACATGTGGCTGCAGTCAACTCAAAGACAGAGAAGGAGTAGGACAAAAGCGGTTAAAACTATGGATCCATAAGATGGGAGTTGATTACGAGGAGTGGGGAATGATGAGGTGGTAGTGAGGACCAACGGTCCAAAAATGGAAATGTACCTTTACTGCCAGCACACCACCTCACCCCGAATCACCATAAGAGGACATAAAACATCATTCCCATGCATTCATGCATTTCACTCCCTCGAAACTCACTCACTCAGGTTGTTCTCATAACCAGGCAACCCACCAGAAGCAAAAATCCATCACTTTACTGCACAAGAATTCCTATAGGATACACAGAGACTATCTACATGATTCGCAGAGAAGAGTTCATAAGGGATATCACAGGAGTTGGCCACTGCAAACAATCTAAAGAGGTAGGCTCTGTAATTACATCCCTCTTTACAAGTAATTGAACCAGAAATCCTCTAAGTTTGAGTGAATTTAGAAACTGTGTAAGGGAATTACATACATAGTCATTTCTATTTTGGTTTTACATTTGAAAATTATTTCAACCCTCTTATCTCCTCAAACTACACCAACAAGATGACATGAGGGTTTAATAGGAGGGAGCCCACCAGCACTGTGAGAATCCAATAACACCCCCAAGTGCTTGAAATCTTCACAAGACATAATTGGATGGGGTTTTTCGAAAAATTCAGAGGGTATGATGATGAGGTGGCTCAAGAATTTTCTCTCTCCCTCACTTCACTCACCAGAATCCATGCCACTTTTGTAATAAGGGGCCTCTCTATAGATCTCACCCCTGAGCTCATCAACAAAGTCACCACACTTCCCCTAGGCATCCCATGGAGGAAAGAAGACAAAGGAGATAGACAGGTTGCCAAAGGAAAATTCTTTTTAGCAGGTGAGGAACCCAATGAGGAAAAAAATGGAGTACGGAGGGAAAGTTTTCCATATCCATGGAATGAGGTAAGCTACCAATTGATCAAATACATTTCATGTAAGGGTAGGTATAGTGTGGTCTATGGCTATCATTTTAGGATCCTTGAAGAATTGAGATTTGGAGCAGAAACACCCCCTCACCAAAGGCTCAACATACCATAATTCATCCTTCAATCACTCATAGACTCAAGCATCAAAGTGAAGGAGGGAAATTCCCAATAGTTAGCTCACCATGGGTTAATTAGGATCCTTATAGAAGATTCCCTCCAGAACCTCAGAACTCCTATAACATGGTCAATTTTCAGAGACATGCTAGCAAAGGATGACATCAAAGGTCCCACTTATGACGTTAGTCCTACTGTCAGTGAAGAGGAAGTAAAGCAGGAAGAGGAAGATACAAAAGGAGATGAGGATGATATGGATGAAGAAGGAGATGACACAAATGAACATGATGAAGATGAAGAGGAATGGGGAGAAGAGAAGGAGAATGATGAATAAACAGAGGAGGATGTTAAGGAGGAAACTGATAGAGATGAAGAAGATCTACAAGAAGAAAAATACAAGAAGGACATAGAGGAAGAAGACAATGGAAAATAGGGAAAAAAAGACAAGGAGGAGTCACCTAGGGTGTCTCCAGAAGCCACTGAGAGAGAGGCAACAACTTCCCTCACTTCTCTTAGCACCCTAATCAAGAAAAAAGGAAAAAGGAAAAGGCAGACCCCATTATATTTCAGGACAAGAAAAAGCAGAAGAATAAGACAGGGGAAACCCCAAACATCAACCAAAATTCCTATTGTGATTGAAGAATCCCCTACACAAAAAGAGAAAATGCCTTCCCCTAAGTCCCCTATCACCTATGTGAGAAGGCCTACTACTAGATCAACTTCCTCCAAGGGAAAAGTAGTCCTACAAGATACACAAAAAATCTACAGGAAGCAAAAACATTCCTACAGGATACTCTGCTGAATCTACAGGAGGCACAAAAATTGGAAAGGAAGGTAGCGGAGCAACAAGAAACTAAAGAGGAGGACCTATAGATAAAAGAATCCATCCCCCAACCTAACCTAGACTCCTATTATCAGTTTATTGAAGGAGGCAGGGTCATACCTCAAAATTTTTCCATCCCACTGTTCTTTGAGCTTAAGAAGGACAAGGCCAAAACTAGCCGATGGATGTAGATCACCAAATCAAAGGGGGCGGAAGATACTAAATACATGGTAGAGAAACTCAAGGAGATGTGTAGAGAGCTAAGTGGCTTGAGGGACAAAGAAGCTATAATGAGAAATCAACTAGAGACAAAAAATGCATGGTTGAGGGGACAACTGCAAGAAAGAGAGAATCAATTGGCATGTATGGACAATCTCTCTTTGGAAGCAATCCAGTGTAGGATTCCAGCTAAACCCTATGCTCTCTACTTCAAAGAATAATGGCTACAGTTTCAGATTAAGACCCTAGCACAGAGAGGCACCATGCCATTTCAGAACTACAGGCAGTTTATTGATCTTTGTGATCACAATACACTAGAAGATAGGGCCAAAATGGTTGAGTTTTATTTGCACAACATGGCCCTCACAGACATGAATGTATGGGACCCTATTACCAAGCTAGGAGATTTACAATTAATGGCTTTGGCATCATGAATGAACCATGAGGAGTTAAGGGTTGCTGAGATGAAAAGGATATTGGCAAGAGAGAAAACTAAACCTCTTTTGATCAGAGCTGAACAATCAAATCCCATGGCCCTGATCAATACCCATAATTTGATTGCAAATGATCCTCAACTGACACCTAGATATCTTGCTGCCCAAGAGCAAGAAATTTCACATTTTGAGGACAAGTTCAGGTTGCTAGGAGATGATAGTATACATGCTTTCCCGAGGAGATGGAACACACTGCCATACAACTTAAAGATAAGATAGTATCACTCTCCTCAAAGGTTGAGAGAGGCACTCAACAGGACACCTATGTATAAGCAATCTATGCAAAGGTCAAAGGTGAATTAGATTGGCCTAAAACTCAGTCCACCACTACTCTTAGGGATGATAGAAGGGAGAAAACAATAAGAAGAAAAGAGGCAGCGGGAGGAGGTAGAAAAGAAAGCAGGCTTCTATGTACAAGAACAGGAGACCACAACAGAGGCATGGGATGTCAGAGAGGCCACTAGAGCCATGAAGGATATGGCTATTGATTAAGTTGCTCAGAGGATGAACAACACTTTCAGTAGGGGGTGATGATGAGCCTCATCATTGGGTAATTATATGGGCCTTAATTCACCTCCTAGCTTAGTCAAACCACCTTTTCTCATAACTTATTACATGTTTTTGATTATATTTTGTTTATGAGGTGAGTTAGAGTTGGATATTATGCTTTGTGGTCTAATATGCATTGAATGCAGGATTAAAGGAGAAAATCAAGGAATTTTGGAAAATACTAAGGTCAAAAATCAGATGGGACAAGGGAGAGGGATTGTAGGAGGTAAATCCTCCTCATTTACTACTCCTCCATTTGAATATTCCTCCATTCACCAGATCATCTCAGAGTGAAAACAACCAAATCATGAGGACTAGAAGGCAGTTGAGCAAGTGAGAGACAAAGCATGAATTTATCTCCAGTTTGGGAGCCGAGCCTCCCTAATTTTAAGGAAGTCATTGGGGACTTCAAATGTATAAGTAGAGAGGCCTAGGACCTTAGTAGGATTCAGATTTTGATTGTAAAACTCAGAGATATTTTCGATTTGCAATACTTGTGAAAGTTCTCTTGATGTAATTTGCTATTTTGGTAATAAGAATGAGTTTTGTTTTCAGCCATCACTGAGTTAACTCAAAGGGCTGAAGCGCTTGGGTTAGGGCCCAACCCTAGAAGCCAAGGATCCTCTTTATTGTACATGTATGTTTAGTGTAGATTCATAGCTTCATTGTTAATTTGATTTTAGATGCATTTCTCATTACAGGTAGTGTAGATTAGATTGGTTGTTTAATAGTGTGCTTCCATTTGTGCCTTGTAGCAAGTTAGCAAGGAGAAAAAGGATCACCACAAGGTTGTTAGTAGGTGTCTCAACCTCACTTCCTCCCTCTGGGATCGTGACTTGAGGAAGGGACCCTTAAGCAGCCCCAAAAACACATATTTCTAGTTCTTTTATGAGCTTTGGAGTTTGCTGTCTTTAATTTAGCATTTGGTTAGGTTTGCAAGGTATATTTCATTGTCATATTTTTCATCTCCATTTCTACAGTAGATCTCGCTCATGCTTTCATTCCTTTCAACAACTTTCTTCATGCATAGTATAGGCAGTTGATTCATTAATTCTGCTTTTCTAGTTTATGAAAATGTATCCTGTTGCATAACTTTTTGGAAGACACACATGTTTTATGCAGAGCAGGTGCTTCAAGAGGAAACTGAGACTTCATAGCTAGTAGCCACCTTCCACTTCATCCACCACAGCCATCCCTTGTTTTCACCATCACCTTCACTAGTTTTTCATCATTTTTCATAGAAATTCTCCCAAGCACATTGAGCGAATCTAGCCATCTATTATCTTGGATATTGACTCCTGAGTGATCCTAGACCTTCTCCCACTCCATTCCACCCATCACACACATTTCCTAAGCCTCCCATCACCTCCAACACCTCACATTTAGCTCTCGGTTGTATCCTATAGGTTTCCTGTAATTCCTGCAGGATCATCCTGTAGGTTTCTAATACATCCTATAGGTTTTCCTAAAACGACCTATTTTGAGGCCGAATTGATGGAAAACCTCTAGAAAGTCACCAAAAGCATCCCAGGGGTCCTCCACACCATCCAACCATTTTATAACCCTTCTAGCCATCCTCAAACATCCTCAATCCACCTTCCACATCCACAAGAACAATTAGTTTGCATACTTGATTTTACCTAAAAAGACCAAAAAAGCAAAAACAAATTTAGTTTAGTCTCTTTACTTGAACATTAGTATTGTTTGATGCTTCTTACTTCTGCAACTTAGATAGTAGCATTCATTTCATGTTGATTTATCATTTCTTCCTAGAATAACTTCTTAAATGGTTAATTAGGGAATGGTGTGATTTAGCATTACATGTTGACCTTCTCCATTAATGCAGTAGAGTAACTCTCTTAGAGTAGATTTACCTTTCTTCCATCAAAGAATAAAGCTTCTTCTGACTCCATATAAGTCTAGCTTGGAACCCCAGTGGTCTCTCGCCAGTTGAATAGTGACAACAAGAAGAGCCATCACTTTTACTTGTGCATACAACACTGTCACCTCCAAGTTTGTACGAACCCCGGGTTGATAAGTAAAGTTGGTAGCCCAGGAGTTGCAACATCCTTGCTACAATACTGGCGATCATCACCATGTTTCATGCTTAAAGAAGGTTATAGGTGACAAGATCCTATTTCAAACTATATTTCCAGAACTTGACGAGGGAGGATAAAAAATATTGGAGACTAAAGCAATCACAAAAACAAGAACTTGACAGCTACGAAATTGACCAATTTGAGTCTCTCATTAAGTTCAAGAACTTACCTAGTGAATATTCTACATGGGAGGATGAGTATTTCATACATCAACATCTAGAACTACTCAAGCGTTGAGGAAATCACCTTTTTGAAGAAGAGGGGAATGTTAGGCCCCATAATACTAGGGTAGCCCCCATATTGTTATTTTTGTGCCCCATAGAATCCCACTATTGTTATTGTTGTGCCCTTATATTATTATTGTTATGTAGGCCCTAATTATATTTTGACCCGTTAGACTCATATATATACCGAGGAGGTCTTGTCATTTGAATCATCCAAGAATTATTAATTTATGTGATGTAAAGGGAGGTTTCCCCCTCGAAGTGGGTTATTATCTAGTTGTTGAACAATATTTTCTTATGTTTCTACGTTATTTTTGATATGGATACACGACATCCAATTCAGAAGAAAAATCAGTTGATTGGGGACTTTATTAAGTAGGAAACTGATTACAAGAGGATGAACTATATAAATATTTAGTGTATTGTTACTCATTGGTAGGAAAAGTTCACATGGCTATGCCTCGACAATAATTTTCACTCGTCATTGGAAAAACTTAATGTCTCCTCCTCCTCTAATCATCAGCTAGACTACTTCTTTGATCTCTCATTTTTTCTACTACCCTTCCTCATTTAGTCATAATCTCTCCTCTTGAATGCCCTTCTTCTCCACAACCTTATTTTTAATCAACTGCCTTGAATCACCAACCATCACAAATGTTTTTTTTTTTTAAACTTCGAAGTAATTTGTATATTTTCTTAACTTTTTCAAAAATAATTAAATTCTTATCGAAAAGCTCACAAATATATTTTGACAATGGTCCAACTTGGATCACACCCCACATTTGTAGGCCTTTAATCTCCAAATATTCAACTATCTTAGATCTTATTCTTCTTTACCTTCAAGCATCCTTTGACAAATATCTATGAAAGGGTGTCTTTGTTGCAAGATGGAACATAACATATGAATAAGGGCTACCTTGGGCATACTCGTACTTCCCATCTCATGGCTATATATGTTATTCACTACTACAATAAGTCGTTGGACAATTATTTCTCCTTGTGTTGCAAGGAAACTCCTCTTTCCCATTGATATTTACTCTCCAAGCTTTCTTCTTGGCTATTTGGTTCTTGGGATGGGATTTCAACTGAAGCTCAAACTTTTTCCTCCCAATGTATAGTCAATATAATATTAGAAATGACTCTTGCATAGGTTGTCTGGCCTTTTAGAATGCCAACAATTGCTAGCTCTATGGTTCCTTTTCTTCTAACATAATTTTTTATTATAGTTCCATACATATTTGGGTTTCGATGTTACTTCCTAGCTTGGTTTCTTAGTCCCCTAGGATTTGGAGATAATATGGATGGAAAAATTATCTTGTTCCAAACCTCTTCCAACCCTGTACAAGCATATTTGAGTGGCTTATTGCACACTTCTCTTCCATATGCATTTTCTTCCATGGGAGTGGCTTCTCTTCTAGTTCCTCTTACCTTGAAAAAGGTGGTTTGAGATGAACTTGTGTTGGCTTCTTGTCCATTGAATCTTAGGCCTTCATTATTGGGACATTGTTGGGATACAATGGGGCTCAAATTTTCTTGGCCTTCTTTGCCTATCCCTTGCCCATCATAGTTCATTTACTTGATGAAATTGGAACTCATGCCTTTAGTGTGTTTTTCAAAGTCATCAAAAGTATCTTGGGGAGGGGTGTTGGAAGGTGAGTTTACAATGCTTGAAATTGTCATTGTGTTGGAATGCACAGTGGAAATGGAAGGGGATTACTAATTGGTGTCTTGGGCATCTGCTTGTAGCTTCTCCAAGGCCTCTTCCTTCACTACCAAATATTTGTATAACTAAGAATCCACTTCAATGAACTTATCATCTTACCAATTATCCACTTGAGTGAATTTATTTTCCAATTAAAAGAGTTACAATATGGTCCTATCTGATTCTTCCTTCATGGAAATGAATGAGTCTATAAATTAGGCAAGGTATTTTTCTAGCTCATTTCATTTTGACTCCAATACCAAATTTACCCTTGGAAATTCCTTTTGAAGTATCTCCATTCTTTTTGCTTCTCCATCTTTAAGGATTTTCCCATGGTAGTTGCTTCAATGTCATTGACGAGCATGCTATGATCCCTTATGATTCATAAATGGTAGGTCTATGGAATGTTAGTTTTGTCAACATCAATCTATGTGGTGTTTGAATTAGTAAAGTCTTTGTGCCTCAACAAGTTGAGTATAGGCTCATTGAGCTCTATTTATATTGTTTTCAAAGCTATGTGTGTTTGTGAGAGGTACCAAGGCTAATGCCTAACAATGGAAAAAAATCAATCTTGTCTCTTTAATTATATGAACATGGTACTCCTTTTTCATAATTTCATTTCCATGATTATTTTAAGGTTGGATGTAAATGATCAACCCAATATGTAACTTGAAGATCTCACCATTTGTTTATGCAATAATTATTGGTATTTGGAATAACTCCAATGATGGAAATAGGTACCACCATGTATTGTAGTATTATGAGGCATCCAATATATATATATATATATATATATATATATATAATATATATATATATATAATATATATATATATATTATATATATATATATGTATGTATATATATATATGATAGATATATACATAACATACATACATACATATAGATATATATATATATATAATATATATATATTATATATATATATATATAATATATGTAGTATGTATGTATGTATGTATCATACAACATACATACATATATATATATATATATATATATATATATTAATATATATATATATATATATATGTATGTATGTAATGTATTATATGTATGTATGTATGTATATATATAATATATATATTATATATATATATTATAGTAGATGTATATACATACATAACATACATACATACAATACATACATACATACATACATACATACATATATAATATATATATTATATATATATATTATATATTATATATATTATATATTATATATATATATATATTTTTCCTGAAATGCAGCAAAGAAACCAAGAGATTTACAACGCGTTTTGAGATTAAATTCTTCATCAGAAGAAGACAAACTAAGAAGTTCAAAAACATATACAAACTAACTGCCTAATACATAAATTTTAATAGCATGAATGACAAAATAACTGGCAAAATTGATCATAGAGGAGAACCATTTTACAATACTTTTTCATTCATAAAAGGAGGAGTCTAATGTCATTGCTTCTGCCTGGTTTGCACTTGTGTTTATTCCCAAACTCTATTATCTAGTAGCTTCACATGATGAGGTGAGATTGTCCAATTAGTTGTGAAGGGAGTTTATTTCATCATTTTGTTGGTTGATTTGGTCTTGAAACCTATACATTCTTTCATATTGTTTTGAAACTATTTAGGAGAGCTAAAGAAAGAGTTGAAAAAGGGAATGACAATTTATGCATTTATTGATAGAAGGGTGGGAGGCAGAGGGGAAATGAATTTGAGGCTCCCTCGCCTCCTTCTCTACTACTGGAATTGTCCATTATGGCCCGTAAACTTGAGAACCACCAATTCGACCATTTGGCACATGCAAAAACCATCTCCAATTCCTAAGTATTGCTTGTTGAATGAAGTGAGAGATTTCCACAGATAAGCATATAGAATCACCAAAATGGGGCTATATTCTATCGCAATATACAAGGAACTAGGAAATTTATCAATTTTTTACCTAGTTGTTGCCTACGAGACACATGGAGACCAATGACCAAATGAGGTGAAGGTTTTTGATGTGGCCCGTTACCCGGGCTAGCACATTCCCAGTCAATTGCTTATGAATTATCCCAAATCATGAACTTAGATGGTTGGAGATCATTTTCTAGTCGAGAGATCAAAAGAAAAACCAAGCTTAAAAATGTAATATCAAGGAATAGATTTCATTCCATGATAAGACGAAATGCAATACCGACCTCTCTCAAAAAATTTGCAGCCTCAAGGGCTACCCCAAGGAAAGGAGGTGACAAAGCCAATTTTTTGCACTGGTCCAATAGCCTCACACTCCCTTAAATAATTGAAATCCATGCCAGAGCCATTATGCACCACCATGAATACGAGGAACGAGCTTTGTACCTCCCACACAAATGTTAGAAAATTATATATTACAGAGCAATGGAACACATTAAATATTGTAGAAATATAAACACAAAAAACACATAAAACAAGAGAGACATAGATATACGTGGTTCACCTAGTTTGGGCTACATCCACGAAGAAATATACAGTCCTTCTTTTATTATATTATCCAGCAAATTGAAGAGATACAACCTACAACAGTTCCGCTGTAACACCCTCTTCGCTCTCAATCTCCTCTCTCTTGCTCACTCAGAATACAGAAATATATAGATGCAATACAATTCCCTCATATATAGTGAGGGGTTGCCTTCTAGGTCAAAAAACCCTAAATTAAAAATAACTTCTACCGCTAGATCATCCGCCTAATGAATGGCCCAGATTGACTAGAAATTACTAGACTTTTACAAGGCAATTTTACATCTATTTTTAGCTTCGGGGGCATTGCCCCGAGCCCCTTCCAAGGGACTGCTGGTCCCTGGACCCCCTAGGGGGGATTTAGCCCCTCGGACCCCCACGGGGGGGGGGACAAGTGCCCCCCGCACCCACCCTGCGTGGAGGGGTGTACAGTCTTCTTGGGGTATACATCTGGCTAAAACCTTTGAATACAAAAGATAATTAGGCTCCACACCCAACAACAAAAGCCATCTTTTCCTTTGGTGTGGGCAATAAAACTCTAAATCCTAGCTACTTAGATCCACTTTGATCACAAGGTTAGATTTTAAACCATATCCTTTCATGCATATTCAGCTTGGGCAAGGGATAGGTGGGCACGTGGCCTGCATGCTAGCCGATTGCCTCCTCCCAAGAATTACTTCGATCATACTTATTGAATGAATTGCACATAAAGGATTGAAAGGAAGTCACATTTAATCCAAAGATTTGGACAATCAAATATATGCTTCCCACCTTGGCTCTAATGTTATTTTGGATTGGATGCATATTGGATATCCCCATAGATGAAATCAAGGTATGGTTCACCATCCTCTTTTCCCATTGATATTTATTTGCTTCATCAAATTGCATGCTTGGTTGACTTGCTTATCCACTTCAGTATTCTAGATCCTTAGGATATGATAGAAAATTTTATGTCGAAAATAATCCAAGATTCTATTAATTCTTTGGAGGAGGAGATTTAATTTATTGTCCTTAGGATTTAATCCATTCAATAGGAATTGAATTGTTATGAGAGCGTCCCCAACAATTGTGATCTTGGAGATTCCTATTCCCTTAGCTAATTGTATGCCTAGCACAAGCCTATACATCTCTTCCATGTTATTAGTTTCTTTACCAAGACCCTAGGTGAACTTAATTTATTGATGCCCATCAGGGCCCCAAAAGACCCCTCCCCATCCTGTCCACCCTACTATTACATATATCTTAATGGAGGATAATATGGAAATTGTGTCATAGCTAACAAACCAATAGTTCCATAATATCTGTACAACCAACAATTAGCTAACTTAGCGAATGAAATCCATTAGAGTCACTATGGTTATTAAATAGTAAGGTGATCAAAGAAAATGAACTAAATGGAATGGAAATACATATTTATTGTGATGGCCAAAAGACTAGGGAAGAATCGGTGTAGTTCTACAATAATTCTTTTGGTTTCAACAAGATCAAAACAACAAATAAAACCTAACACTAAAGAAGCATACCAAAACTTAATTACATAGAATTTTAAACATGCTATAGGACATAAATATTTGAAGATGCTTTTGGAAATACAATTGGGAATAAAACTAGGTTGATTGGGGATTCTATTAAGGAGATTTGATTACAAAATGATGACTATACACAAATTTAGTGTATTGTTACTCACTGATAGGAAATTTGCAAATGGCCATGCCTCAACAATAATCATCAATCATCAAGTAGGCTAATTATTTGATCTCTCATTTTTGTAACTACCCTTCTTCACTTCCTCTTCATCTCACCTCTTGAATGCCTTTCTTCTCCACAACATTTATTTTTAATGTATTTCCTTGGAAGGAAAACCACCACAATGGTTTCTATTAACTTCTAAATAAACTTTGGACATTTTATTAGCTTTTCCAAAAACAACTAAATGCTTATTACAATGTTTACAAATATATTTTGATAAGAATCCAATTCAAATTTCACCTCCCCATTTGTAGGATTGTTAATAAATTTAGTAAAGTGTCCCCATACATTAATTTTATTAATCAAAGAAAAACATTACATAAAGGCTTGAGAGGCATATCACATATATAACCTCTCTAGCCTTATCTCATCATGCCATGCATCTTTGATCAACAACTAAAGGATAATCACTATGACAAGGCAGTGACAAGCCTCTCTATCTTCGAGGCAATGCAACACTTCTAGAATTAACTTTATTATTCTAGAAAAAATACATTATAGAATAAATTTATTAATCAAGGAAAACTGCATAACTAAATAACCAAATATACTTTAGGATTATGATGTTATCTTCCCTTTAATCTTGAAGTTTATTTTTACAAATGCCAAGTTATTCTCTAAACCTGTTGAGTTTTATTTTTCCTAATGGTTTAGTGAAAATGTTCGAAGTTTGATCTTTAGATGGACAATATTATGGCTTGATGATGTTGTTTTTGTTGAGAGTCATGATTAAGTGATACTTGGTGTCAACATGCTTGGTTTTATTACGAAAATCTAGATTCTTGGCCATTTCTATTACTAATTGATTATCAATGAATAATGTAGTTGGTGTTTTCTGAATAGCACCAAGATCCTACAAAATTCCGCGTAGCCAAACAATTTCACATGTTGCTTCCCAAGATGAAATGTATTCTTCCTCTACTGGAGAATTTGCCACTGTTACTTGCTTTTTACAACTCCAAGAAACTGTCGCTGAACCTAAATTCATTAGAGAGCCTAATGTTCATGTTCTATCATTGATATCTCCTACAAAGTATAAATTTGAATATGAAACAAGTGTAAATTTTTTGTTCTTGCTATAGAGAATCCCATAATATTTTGTTCCTTGTATGTACACGAGGACCCAATTTGATACATTCTAGTGATTTTCTATAAGTGGTTGCATGGATCTAAAAAGAATGTTGACTACATATGACAAATTTGGATGAGTAGTTTTCAAGTAAATGAGGCTACCAATCCGCTGGTGATAGGTTGTACTGTTTACCAATTCTCCCCCTTCAAATTTTTAAAGTTTTAGGTTTTTCTCCATAGGAGTAAGAGAGGGTTTACAGTCTGTTATGCCAAACATTTTCAACAATTTTGTAGCATACTTATTTTTACTAAGGAATATTTGATGATGTTTTCGTGAAAACTCTACTTGAAAATAGTACTAAAATGATCCCAAGTTTGTCATTTTGAATCCATTTTGAAGTTCTTATTTCATCTACTTGATGTGATTTTCATGATTTCCTATGATGATTAAGTCATCCATATAAAGAACAATGATGAGCAAGTTTTGACATTTCATCTTGAAATGGAGAGTATCATCAAACTCTCTATGATGAAAACCAAAATATTTAAGATATTCCTCCATTTTGGCATACCATGCTTTGGGTCCTTATTCTAAGCCATATAAAGTTTTGACGAGTTTACAAACTTTATGCTCTCGTCCTTCAACTTCAAATATTGTGGGTTAATTCATATATACTTCTTATTTTAAATCACCATTAAGAAAATCACTTTTCACATTCATTTGATGAAGTATCCAATTATCTAAATTTATGACCATTATTATTCTATTCGACTTTTCTATTGAGGAAAATGTTTCTTTACTATCAATCCCTTCTTTTTGGGCAAAGAATTTAGCCACAAGTCTTTCTTTATACTTATATAGTACAACATTTTCATTACATGTAATTCTATAAACCCATTTACAATTGACAGGTTTAACGTTTGTTGGACAATCAACAAGTTTCCATGTTCAACATTGTGTTTACCGAATTAGATTCATCCACCATGGCTTATTGACATTCCTTATGCTTCATTGGTTCTACAAAAGTCATCTGTTAAATCGAATCATGAGTGTCTAAGGAAAAAGATGATTAAGTTGAACTTCTAGTCCTTATTTTGTTTTGTTCATCTTTAGTAATTGTGTGAACCGTTTTGGTTTGATATGTTGTCCCTGTGGTGAAGTTGTTCTAGTATATTTGTCAGCGTTGAGGAATCATCACATGAAGAAGAGTTATCTAATTCATCAATTTTCATACTAGGGGCTAAGTCTTTCTTAATCCAATTTTATTTTCTTTGAGGAATTTCTTTGTCTGCTTCCTTTTCCAAGTGACTAAGGATATTATCAAGCTCTTGCATTGTTTGAGTTTATGTCTCATCAAAGGAAACATCCCAACTAATAACAAAATTCTATTTTTATAACCTCGTATATCCTTTCTTTTTATCGGAATAGCCAAGAAGAATGCAGTACATACAATGATTTTCTAGCTTAGTCCTTTTCTCCTTAGGAACTAAGGCATATCAAGTGGAGCTAGAAACTCAAAGATTATTTACTAAAGGATTAGTACCATACCAAGCTTCATATGGAGTAATTCCATTTAAGGCTGAAGTGGGAGATCGATTCCTTAGATAAACTATTGTATGAAATACTTATGCCCAATGGCTTATGCTTAACCCCTTTAAGTAAAACATAGATCTAGCCATTCACATCAATGTGTAATTCATTCTTTCCGTGACTCCATTTTGCTGTGTAATATAAGAATTGGTCAACTATATTTTTATTCCATTTCTCCTATAATGATCACTAAATTAATTTGAAGTGAATTCTCTCCCATTATTTGTTCTCATTGTGGCAATATTTTCCTTGGTGGCATTTTCGTCTAATTATTGAAATTGTATGAATCTATCAAGGGGTCATGATTTTTCCTTTAGAAAATACACCTATTTCATCCTTGTAAAACCATCTATGAAAAGAGTAAAGTATATGCATCCACCAAGAGAGGATTCCATAGGACCACAAATGTCACTATGGATTGGTTTAAAACATCAATTTTCTCGCCATATGACTTATGCCAAGAAAGGATCCCTCTTTTACAATTTTCCAATAATACAAGATTCAACTTAGAAATTTCCTTTTTGAAATGGGGTAATCCTTTAACCATCTCACATGCTTTAAGTAAACCGAGGCTATTAAAATTCAAGTGGCCAAATTTGTAATTCCATAATCTTAGAGAGCTAGGAGATAAATCCATTGATGTTGCTAAATCTTGTTTGTGAGGAATGAATATTCCTTGTAACTTTAAAATTTTTCCATATTCAAATCCCTTCATTATTGTTTTGAATTTTTATTTAATTTAATTGATTCTGATCCATTTGTCTTCAATGATGACCCCCTTATCTAATGAGCACTATTGGTCCATCTAATTGTTATACTTCTCTCATTTAATTCCTTGGTTTTTTTTATCAATCTTCTATTCTTTTTTATTCGTAATCATATTCTTTTCCTCCATATGGTCTAGACCTTGGTAAAATATATTTATTTATACAATTATGCTTTAATAAGATGAACAAGGTTGTTTTGTTTAGAAATTGAGCTAATGATATGTTGGATAAGATCTTGTTATAGACAGGGATTATGAATATGAATACAAGGCGAGTGCATCCAAGACAATCCATGGTTAATTCGAGTGGATCTGTTCCCAGAATATGGAGTTAGTTGATCTAGGTGGCTCTAGACACCTACAAAAGTCCAAGAGGACTCAGGAAGGGTCAAAAATCAAAGTGTTTGGATTATGCTCGAACTAGGTTCATGTTAAAGATATCGCTGTCGTGATCGCAGCGCTATGAACGGTTCGTCAATCCGAGTCTGGATGAGGAAGATAGAGGTAGTCAAAGTTTTGGTTAACTTTTGCTGACCGGGCAAGTTAATGGAGATACAATTTGGAATTTTCCGATGGATGGAATCTTGCCTTTGGCCAGATTCCTGGTGAAATTTTCACCTCGTTAAAATGACTCCTTCAGTCAAAATTCAGATTTTCAAAATTGCCTTATTAGTATTAAGAGTTAAAAAAAAAATATAAAAAGGGGGGGGGGGGGGGGGGGGGGGGGGGGCCACCACCCCCACTACCCCATGCCTCTCCATAACACCCCAATCCTTATCACATTATCATATGCCTTAAATAGTAATGCGGGGCCGGCGGGGATTGAACCTACCCGACCCACGTGGGCCAGCCCCCACCGGGCGGCCCCATGAATGAACCAACACACCATTAATGCGCCCATGTCACATAAACCAAACAACAAACTTAACGTGCATTTCAAAATAAAATATAATGGTTATAATAGTGCACCATCATGCACCATTACAAGGATTCAAACCCAGATCTCCGCCAACCTAGAAATCTCTGCCACCATTGCACCATGAGCCGGTGCTTGGAATACTCCACCTGAAATTTTACATAAACCTTGATTTTGCTTAGTACGCTAGGCATGGAGGAGTTAAGGAGAATAGGCATGGAAACCGAGAGTGTGCACATAGATCGAGATATAATAATTTTTAATGGTTTTGCAGGTGGAACCATGAGCCTAAGAAAAACACAGGCGGAACCATTTCTAAGAGGGTGAAATTTTTGCAGTGTCCAAATTGGACAAACTTTATGTCGATCTTACACCTCTTAGCGATGAGAACCTGATGGTGCAGTCAGTTTCTTGATCTGAGCATCTGATTTGCAGAGGACCCGGAGGAGGGAATCTTTAAGGAATCTAGGGTGAATCTGAAAGATTCCTTAAAACCCAAATTTTCATTTTCTCTAAATTCAGAAATTTGACAGTTGATTTTTCACTATTCGACGCCACAAATATGATGGTGCATTCATATTTTCCATTTTCTCATTTAATTTTTCAGCCACTTTTCTAAGTGGAATACAAGTGTCAGTATTCATGTGTGAGCAGGCATTCCATGAGATGCGGCGCAACGAGATTCATGTGCGAACAACTTTAGCAGTTTGATATTTGCTTCTTCAGATGGCCCCAGGATGTGAGGTATATACAGTGTATTCATGTACTTCTTTTGCTATGCATCGTGCTGCACAGATCCTTGTTTGATGTTTGATGTGGGATCTTGTTTCTTACTCGTTTTCATGATTCCTGCTTGATGTGATGCGGAATCATCTGTGTGATGTACTTGTTGTCATGATTTGTCATGTTTTGTTTGAGATCCCTTTGTTATATGTTGATGGGATACTCATGTGTCGCCATATATGTTTTCATTGAGATCCCTTTTATGCCATGTTGGCGGGATGTTCATCATTACCATGCATGAGTTTGTGTCATACTGATAGGAGTCCTTTTGACTAAGATTTCCTGTAGCGGAACATCTCTTGGCGCCACTCATGCGTGAGGGAATTTTCCTTGTATGATAGTGACCTCATCTCTTATGTGCATCATCACTATTGACAACACTTAATGAAGCAACCTACACCATCTTGACATTGGGGCCCAAAGATGTAATCCCTCCTGGACGAACTCCGTTATCAACGGCTTATGTTTTCATGTGTTGATGAATGTCATGTTCCTCTTCTTTACATCATGCAAATGTATTCATTTATGTTCTTTAAAAAATGCAATTTAACACATCACGAAAGTAAAAGGTCTTGGAAGGGTCCTTTGTCACACCCAGAACTGGATCAAGTGGTATTGGAGTGGTCTTTACGTGGATGTGAATTGCAAGTGTGAATAATGGAACATGCAGCGATAGAGGATGAAAAAGCGATGTACGAGGCCATGCTCAAAATTTCCAAAAGGGTGGAAATAATGTATGAAACTCTACAAAAAGAGACAAAGGAAAAGGAGCGATTGCAGCTTCAGTTACAAGCCACGAAAGAGGCCTTGGAAGTACTGAATCGCAACAACCAGAATCTTCAAATAGAGAACGCTGAATTGAAGATGCATCTACATGAAGAGAAAGAGGAGAAACATAGTTTGCTACAACAACTGCAAGCAAAGGGCAAGGCACTAGAAAAGCTGCAATGTGACGCATGTGAGGTAAAAAGTAGTTCTCCATCTTCATGTATGTTTCCTGATGATAATTTCACTGTTTTTGAAAATCATACCATAGGAATTGGTTCCAAACTGTTGAAGAAAATGGGGTATGAAGGAAAAGAACTTAGTGTTAATAACCAAGGCATAACTCAACCATTGGAGGTTTTGCAGAGACCTCAATTTCCAGGCTTGAGATACATCAAAGGAGAATGCTCGAAGGTGTCAGAATCTTTCAAGACATCGTCAAAATCGTCGAGGAAAGAGAATGATGGGAACACATCCCCATCATCCCATGGCAGTGCCAATTGTAGGGAAAGAGTTGAGGCAAGCTCTCATCACCATACTTACACCAGAGACAACAAGGAAAGGTATAACCAGTCTTGACATTTGAATGTTCATTTTGATTATAATCATGTTTTTAATGATGAGCATAAAACATGGCATCGAAAAACATGTACCTTTTGTGGATTACATAACCATCCATTTTCTAAGTGTTGGAAAAGAATGGCAGCACAAAAAAGGATGAGGCATGAAAGACCCCCTCAACAGCAGGTAAAGAAACATGGTAAACAGATCTGGAGGAAGAAAACCTATTGCAGTAATTACGACAGAAGTGGCCATCAAAGAGCCACATGTTGGAGACTCCATCCAGAGTAGCGCCTTAAAGACAAAGTGTCAGTGTAGGAACTAGTGAAGCAGTTGTTCGACAAGAAAAACCACCACAAGGAGGCGACCCATTCACATTGATAAGTGAAAAATGGTTTCTAGATATGTTAGCTTGTTTGTAAATCATTTGTTGCATTTTAAGATGTAAATGTGATGTGTTTTCCATCACATGTTCAACAACAATGATGTTTGGTCTTATTTTGTGTTGCATGATAAACTATGAGAGGGATGTCATGTTTCCATCACTTGTAAAAAAAAATAGTGTTTGGCCTTATTGTTGTAAATCATGTGTTGTAGATATGACGTGTTTTCCATCACTTGTTGAAGCAACAATGATATGTCGGCCATGTTTTCATAGCTGGGTTATTGTGTGCATCTTGATTTAAACTTGACCACTGAGTATGTGTTATAAACTCGTGGCAAGTGTGGGATGCTTGGGTCATTAGTTGGTCATGAAAGTCAAGCATGTAATTTGCAAAACAATGTATTATAGGTTGCAGAGGTTGCAGGTGTCAGCTCATCGCTTAAGGCTCCAAAGAACAAAGGTGAAGGAGATGGAAGCGAGACCTTTCAAGACGCTTGTGATGCAGATAAGGTATATAGAAGTTGCATGTTATTTTTCATGCTTTTGGAGGACCAAAATTTCCTTAGTGGGGAGGATTGATCTAGGTGGATCCAGACACCTGCAAAAGTCTAGGAGGAATCAGGAAGGGTCAAAAATCAAAGTGTTTGGATTATGATCGAATAAGGTTCATGTTAAAGATATTGTCTTCGTGATCACGGTGGTGTGAACTGTTCGTCAATCCGAGTCTGGATGAGGAAGATAGAGGCAGTCAAAGTTTTGGTTGAATTTTGCTGACTGGGTAGGTTAATGGAGACACAATTTGGACTTTTCTGGCAGACAGAATCCGACCAACTCCGGCCAGATTCCGGGAAAAATTTTTGCCTCGTTAAAATGACTCCTTCGGTCAAAAATCTGGATTTTCAAACTTGCCTTATTAGTATTAAAAGTTGAAAAAAAATATAAAAAAAGGGGGGGTGATGGGCCACCACCCCCACCACCCCACACCTCTCCATAACACCCCAATCCTTATCACATTATCGCATGCCTTAAATAGTAATGCGGGGTCGGACCCCACAGGGCGGCCCCATGAACGAACTAACATACCATTAATGCGCCCATGTCACATAAACCAAACAACAAAATTAACGTGCATTTCCAAATAAAATATAACGATTATAACAACTCATCATCATGCGCCATTACACGGATTTGAACCCATATCTCTGCCAAACTAGCAATCTCCACCACCATTGCACCATGAGCCAGTGCTTGGAATACTTCGCCCGAAATTTTACATAAACCTTGATTTTGCTTAGTACACTATGCATGGAGGAGTAGAGGAGAATGAGCATGGAAACCAAGAGTGTGCATGCAGATCGAGATATAATATTTTTTAATGGTTTTGCAGGTGGAACCATGAGCCTGAGAAAAACATAGGCGGAACCATGATTGGGCGAAATTTCTAGGAGGGTGAAATTTTTGCAGTGTCCAAATTGGAAAAACTTTATGTCGATCTTACACATCTCAGCGACACGAACCTGATGGCACATCCAGTTTCCTTATCTGAGTAGTCAATTTGCAGAGGACCCGGAGGAGGGAATCTTTAAGGAATCTAGGGGGAATCTAAAAGATTCCTTAAGCCTCAGATTTTCATTTTCTCAGAATTCAGAAATTTGACAGTCGATTTTGCACTATTCGACGCCACAAATCTGATGGTGCATTCAGATTTTCCATTTTCTCATTTCGGTTTTCAGCCACTTTTCTAAGTGGAGTGCAGGTGTCAGTGTTCATGTGCGAGCAACCCTTCCATGAGATGCGACACCACGAGATTCATGTGCGAACAACTTTAGTAATTTGACATTCGCTTCTTCAGATGGCCCAAGGATGTGAGGTATATGCAGTGTATTCATGTACTTCTTTTGCTATGCAATGTGCTGCACAAATGCTTGTTTGATGTTTCATGTGGGATGTTGTTTCTTACTCGTTTTCGTGATTCCTTCTTGATGTGATGCAGAATCATCTGTGTGATGTACTTGTTGTCATGATTCATCATGTTTTGTTTGAGATCCCTTTGTTGTATGTTGATGCTATACTCATGTGTCGCCATGTATGTTTGCATTGAGATCCCTTTTATGCCATGTTGGCGGGATGTCCATCATCATCATGCATGAGTTTGTGTCATACTGATAGGAGTCCTTTTGATTGAGAGTTCCTGTAGCGGAACATCTCTTGGTGCCACTCCTACATGAGGGAAATTTCCTTGTATGATAGAAAACTAATCTCTTATGTACATCATCACTATTGACAACACTTAATGCAGCGGCCTACACCATCTTAACAAGGGTCTGGAGACGTAGTCACTCCTGGACGAACTCCGTTATCAACGACTTATGTTTTCATGTGTTGATGAATGTCATGTTCCTCTTCTTTACAACATGCAGATGTATTCATTTATGTTCTTTTAAAAATGAAATTGAACACATCATGAAAGTAAAAGCTCTTGGAAGGGTCCTTTGTCACACCCGGACTTGGATCATTAGTTATAACGAAAAATATTTTGGATTTTCCGTCAAAACTATAAGGCTCATCTTAACTTAGGAAGAATGTCCTAAGAATCTCTAATTCTCCGGACGTTCCTTATCTAGTAGATATTCTATTGTAACATCCTTTTTGTAATATAAAAACAAAGGAAGTTGCCTCTAGTGGGATGATGAAAAATTGTAATTTTGAGACAAAGCAGCGAATTAAGTTTTGTACTTACTCTTTGAAGATCATAATGCAAAGGTTTATCAACTAGTTTTAGCCTTCATCGATTGTATCTTGATCTAAGTTTCTTTTAAAGGCAATCTAACTCTTGGTAGTTTGGGCTCGCTTCCTAGACAAATTATTATCTTGCATGTGTAAACTAAATTAGTTAATTTTGTATTGTTTCCTTTTTTTGAGTGGTTAATGTTCCTTTATCTAAGCAGTGAATAGTTATTGGAAAGTTTTTTTTTTTATATTTTCGATGATTTTTCCTAATTGTTGTTTCCTGAGTAGGTGGTTGCTGTTCCTTTGGTTTCTGAATGTTGTTTCCTAAGATACTACTGTTATTTAATAGATGTTGGTTCATTTCGAGAATAGTTAAACAATTGAAAATCTTGAATTAAGATTCCATCTATTGTTCCTTGATTTAAGCTTGATTTAGAGTAATACAAACAACTAGTTGTGCAATTGAATTCCAGTTTTGTAAGCAAGGTTTGCTTTCATTTGGATATAGAGTTTGTTTTTACATCGATTGTTGTGCTTTGTTGTTATATATGATCAATTTAATTTTTACAAGAAAGTTTTGATTTTATTTTACTTAATATAACACCAAAATTGGTTTTCGGTAGTGCCTTGCATAGATTTTGGTAACTGCCTCCATGGGTTGATAAATTAATGTTAGATGAATAGTTGTTTATTTTAAACGATTAATAGTCCCAACATTTTAGCATCGTTTTTGGGGAGGTTGTCAAAAAGAGTGCTACCATACTATTGAATGGTTGTAGATGCATACCTAATTCTGTGAGGGTTGGATATTAAAGATAGAAGCTAAGAACCTGTGCATGCACCCTGGATAAACTTGTGGTGGAGTCTGCCCTCATTTAATAGTTTTAGGTCATATAGTATGCATGACTATAAAGGGAAATAGAGGTAGAAATAAAAAATAAACAAATCCAAAAACTAATCTAATATGTAATAAAACCCATGGCCAAGTTATCTTTGGGAGATTGACCTTTAAAGATGACATCATATGGAAAGCAGATTCTCAAGCTTCAATGAGACCCTGACTAGTATCTATAAAAGGATATAATTTTGTTATCACTCCTATGGTAGAATCCTCTAATGTAGAAAAAGCTTAAATTCACAAAATAATTTTAGGATCAGAAACAAAAGAAGAAGAAAGTTTCCAATCCTCATCAATTGGGTATCTCGATATTCATAATAAGAGGGAGGGGAAATCTTATAATTTAAGAGAAGGAGGAGGTGAAACGAGTAACCCAAATTTCCAACCTCCTAAACAAGATCCTCATTTAACACCATTATCAAGGGAAGAAATGGTGATTTCTGACTTAGGCAATGTTGTTAGGCCTATACAAGGTCCATAATCTTAGCATTGCACTGGTACCTTCCAATTAGTGCCTCCTAACTTTCGAATCCTAGAAGGGTATTAGAAAATATTTGACCAGATGGTAGTGTAAGTGGACACATTAGATATATTGACCTCAACTATATAATTCCCTATCATTGCTCCACAGTAAAATGCACCCATGAAATCCATAACGCTTTAGGGTATTCCAAACTTTCATGGATTGGCCTCAGAATACCCAGATGCATTTATATTCAAATTTGATGTTTTGTACTAAGGATATGACTATATCACTGATCCGCAGAAAATGAATTTGTTCCCTTGTTGGGATAGGGTCCCTTGGGGTAAATTTTGTAACTAACTTTGTTAGGTATGAAAAGTCTCTGCATTTTGAGGAATGGAAGGCGAAGGTCATAAGAGTTAAAGAGGCTTTAGTCCCTTAGTTTGTTAGAAGATAGGTTGTTTTGTGACTCGCCCATGGTTCGCGAACCATGGTATTGTAATGGAAAGAACTATATAAAGAAGTCTTAGCGAGTCATAAGAGGTCATAAGAGAATTGAAGATCATTATATGGGCAAGTAGCCTGAGGCAGGGAAGTATTTATCCTGTACTTAGGAGAAGGGGAAGGCTCTTACTACTGAGTGCGCGAAGACCTTGGTAAGTACGCAGGTTGAGTGCGCGGGCCCTTACAGCTCTATGTGCAGGAAAGGAAAGTTTGTAACAGAAAGAAATACATCTAATAAAGACTGATTTTAAGCCATAATTATATATCTGTGCATTTTTATTTACTTATCAAATTTCTATGTATTCGCTCAGTTATCTAAATTTACATGAAGAATTGTTTAATTAATGTGTAAAAATAGTAGATCTGATCATTTACTTGATGTTATAAATGTTTAAAATACTTCGCGGAGGGTTAGATTATGTCTGGAAGTTATTGCAATTGTCTTTATTTTAAGGGTTACAGTTTGCGAAGGTCGCAAATAAGTCCTAGAAGCCATAGGAACCCATCACACAGACTTCTAGATGCAGAAACCTGGTTCTGTCATCCCTCAATACTGCTTCCGGTGAGATTGCAGCCTGTGCTACATAGGTTGTTGCCGAAAGGGCCAAAAATTTAGAGTTTTGTTGTTTGGCGCAACTAACTCTGAACCTGGGTTAGGACCCCTTAAGCCAACAAATGGTTTCGTTGTCGAGACCGGGATCTTTCTGAGGAATGTGTGATGTCAAATAAGTGGTTCCCAACTTAGAAAGAGATTGAAAAGTGGATATATCAGAAACTACACGAGTTTGCAACCCAGGAAAACAGGAATCCGCACCTGTCAAAAGAGGAGTGGCTAAATAGATACTTATTCATAGACAAACACAAGATATTCTTCTACTCTTTTGTGCGAATTGCACAAGTGGTTGTCTAAATTAGTGGACAACCAGGGTATGTGGAAATTAGACAACCCTATTGTGTGGACCCCAGAACTGGTAAAGCACCTAGAGGCTTCAGAAAAAAAATCATGCAGGTTGTCAATTACTGGATTGATAGTATTTTGAGAGGATTCATCACTGAGTTCGCGATCGATACATCCACCAGTTGTAGCGAAGCTGAGTGCCGGTTTTTCAGGGGACCAAGAGGTAAGTATCTGAAATCCTTGAAGACATGGATTAAAAAGTTATTGTGCAAAAAATGGGTGATGCCCTTGAATTGATGTTTGGGACTACGTGAAGTGGAAGAGTTTTCAAAAGGAACCTAGATTCAAGTGTTGAATACATCCCTCTATTGGGATCATATGATAGTGACAATGAAAGTAGTATTCTAAAGACACCATGAGGTGCGTTGCAAATTGTAAGTTAGGGGTATCGTGGGAATACCACATCCATCAACTCCACCACTGCCTCCACCTCCGCCTCACACACCTACACCTCCACCTCCACCTCCACCATTCAACATGGAAAACATAATGAAGATCTATGTGTTCAAGGGTCTGGGGACTGAGAACTTGAATAGTTCTAGTTTGTAGTAGATGTTGTATGGAAGGCACATCAGATTACATATGACGACATGAAGAAAGCACAACTACTTATAGTGCTATAGGACAGAGTGCTGAGCTGGTATATAAAGTTTTGTTCGACTAAACCAAATGCGACTATGCAGGAAACACAAGAAGCGCTAAACAATGAGTTTAAGAAGCCTAAATCACAAGCCTAGTTAGTGATGGAGTTTAAAGAGATCCAATAGAAGGTAAATGAGTCTACTTGGGACTTTGATAAGAGGTTGAAGTGTCTGCTCCATTAGGCTATTATGAGGATAACAGATGATCAACATAGAGATTGGTATATTGCTACTCTATTTCCTCATCTGAGATTTCCTTTGTCACAATAGAAATAGGGACACACACTGAAGCCTTAGAGATTTCTATGAGATTGGAGGCTTCACCCATTCAAGATATGGATCTGGGAGTACAACAGATTCAATTGCAGTTGGCTAGCTTGCACATGGAGTTGCAGAGCCTCAAAAAGGGAAAGGAAGTCCATACAGAGGTGCGCGCAGAAGTCTGATGCTTAAAATGCAAGGGACATGGTCATGATAAGGAAAATTTCCCGGTCTATCAGAATTATCTTATCAGGGGAGGCCCAGTCCCCTTGAAACCAAATAATACCGCTCAGCCAAGTGCAAGAGTAGCATTATGGTGCGCTATTTATCAAATTTCTAGAAAGCACATGAAAAATAATTGTCATCTTCTGCAAAAATTTGTACAGACTCCACAATAGTTTCTTTGCAGTTTCTGCAAATCGGTAGGTCATGATGAGCACAACTGTTGAAGTTATGAATTGATGATGGAGAGGACCCCTACATGTAGGATGCAGGTAGAGAATCGACCTCAATATTAGGGTGCAACTATGGTGCGCAGAGGATTCCAAGGTCAAGGAAGAGGATGAGGAGGAGGAGTTGGAACGGGTCATGGATAGGTTATTTGTTACAACTGTGGGGAAGCAGGTCATTTTGCGCGTGATTTTAAGAATCCAACACACCCCTCCTGTCAGTATTGTAGGTAGTTTGACCATTTCATAGAAGATTACCTAATACTTATAGCAAAGATGCAAGAAAAGAAGACTCAGACCCAATAGCCTACGCAAAACATCTAAATGATGAGGTCGAAGCCTTGTGAAGAGGAGCCTAGTGTCAATATCGTTACACGAAGTAGTATAGCTACCAAAGAAGACAAGGGGAAGAAGCCAGAAGTAGATGGATGGGTACACAAGGTTGTTGAGAAGGGATTTGGGTTTTATTTAAGTAAAGAAAAGGAAATCTTTATGGAGGCTAAAAAGAGCTTCGCGAAAGCCTCTACATCAGGAAGCCCAGTGAAGTCTAGAGGAAGAAATACTATGCAAGACGTAGAACCTTCATTATTAGAACCATTTTTAAAGACTTGCATGAAGCTTCTAAGAGATAGGAAGGTAGTAGAGGGGCTACAAGAGTTGATATATAACTATACTGGAAAAAATAAACCTCTTCTCGAACAATGTGTGGTACGTAAGGTAGGCAAAAGCAAGAAGCGAACCGGTCGCGAAATGACACTAACTACACAAATTGGAGAATATGAGATGGATAAGGTAATTCTCGATTTGGGGTTTGATACAAACGTTTTCCAAAGCAAACTTGGGAGAGAATGGGGAGACCCATGCTGCAGTTGTCTCCAATCCAGCTATGAATGACAAACCAACAAAAGATCATTCCTATGGGGCACCCATATGGGGTAACGGTAGATATTGGAGGAGCAAGCACTCTAACTAATTTTGAAGTGATTGAGATATTCAATGATAGTAAACCTTACCCAACACTACTTGGAATTGATTGGGCCTTTCATATGGATGCGGTCATCAATCTCAAAAAGCGCAAAATGACATTCAAACAGAAGGAGCTCATGGTTATCGTTCCCTTGGATCCAACCGAAGGTGCACAATATATTGAATTGATTTGCGATTATGAAGAAGAGGACAACATTGATCTCTGATAAGTGATCAGAGATCAGAGATCATTTGGATAGAGATCAGTGGATAGGGAAGCAAGGAAAAGTCAGGACGGAAGGGGAGGGTATAAGGGAGGGGAAGGGAGGAAAGAAAAGGGAAGAAGAGAAAGGAAAATAAGAGATAAGAGATAAGAGAAAGGAGATAAGAGAAAGGGTATCTAAAAGATCACTACACGAGATGAAGACTATATTAATCCTACTGTGGATGGACAAATCGTGTGGGATAAGGATAATTCCCGCACTTTGGATTTTGATGAGGAGTTTGAGCATTGGCAGAATCAATTGCATGAAGTGTCATCATTGCGCTGCAATAGGCTTACAAAGTTGCTTCAATGTCTATCCACTGAGGTATGAAATTTACCTTATTAAGATGGTTTAGAAGATGTTAATTTGTTTATGGATAAATTTGAAAGGGATGTCCTGGAGGAGCATTGGTTCCAAGCTCTCGATATTACGCTACGAGCTATGCCTACTTGATGGTGGGATACGCATAAGGATAGCTTCGCCGATTGGAAAGATTACTGAAGAATGATGAAATTGAGGTTTGGGTACGCCAATACCAACATGGTGGAGAAATACATAGGGAAGGATTATGAGTGCGTGAATTTGGTGCGATGGGCGAAAGCATGGGGAGAATAACGCAGCCGAAGTGGGTTCATATATTTTGTCATACTTTGGATACCATCCCGATGAACTGGTATTTAGAAACCGAATTGCGACATGGGAAGTAGAATGGGATGTTTTGAAAGAAAGTTTCCTCTTAACTTTTAGCTTTGAAGATGGGTTTGAATGCATCGATGAAGCATTATAGGAGATTAAAGCTGCAATATTCAGAATGCTTGAAGAACCGATTGAATGGGTACAACCATATTGGGGTACGCAGTTGTGCCATGTGCTCGAAAGCTACAGTGTGACCATGGAACATGGTGAGGAAGATCCAAGGAACATCCACATTCCTGATTTTGAAGGACAACGTGAAGTCGAGGGATCGAAGGCAGAAATCAATGATATATCAGAGCCTCTAAAGACCAGGCAAGTGAATATTGGATGAGAAGTGCAACTGAAGTTTGCAAAGATAGGTGAATATTGGGAAAAAGACAAAATTGATAAAGCCGTGGAGCTGTTGCGAGAGTATCAAGACTTGTTTCCCACCAAGTTCTCTGATCTAAAAGGGATAGTAGGGGATCTGGGTGTCATGAAGATCACTTTGAAGCCAGTTGCGAGGCCTATAAAGCAACACCCCTACTGATTAAATCCAAAGTATAAGGAAAAGGTGCGCAAGGAATTGGATAAGATGCTTGAAGATGGGATCATTGAACCTATGGAGGAATTAGAATGTGTTAGTACCATGGTGGTTTAAGAAAAAAAGGCAGAGGGTGAAATTCATATATGCGTAGATCTAAGGAAGTTGAGTGATACATGTGTGCATAATCCATTCCCTGCGCCATTCATGGATGAGGTATTGGAGAATTTTGGAGGGTAGGAAGCATATTTGTTCACAAATGGATTTTCAGGCTACCATTAGATCAAGATCACACAGAGGATTGGAGTAAAACCACCTTCACAACTGCGTGGGGTTGTTTCCAATATATAGTGATGCCTTTTGGGTTAAAGAATGCACCTGCAATCTCCTTACGAGTGGTAATTGCAGCCTTCAAAGAGTTTATCCAAATTTTTTTAGAGGTCTACTCTGATGATTGGATAGTGTTTGGATTGGTAAAGTTCCATGTTGCTAGTGTGTGCCTCATGCTAGATACCTTTCAAAAACATTAGACAACCCTTAACTTAAAGAAATGCATATTATGGGTGCCTTATGGGATAACCTTGGGCCATGTGGTTTGCAAGTAGGGATTCATGGTAGACCCCGCCAAGATTGCAGCCATCGTTAGTTTGGAGGCCCCAAAGAATGTTAAATCGCTGTGCGCAATGTTGGGCCATACAGGGTATTACAAGAAGTTCATCAAGGCGTATCCACAAATAACTGTGCCAATGGAAAAACTGTTGAAAAAGGATGCAACATCTTTCTGGGACAAGGATTGCCAGAAGAGTTTGGATGTCCTAAAGGAGAAAACGGTCACCACTCCCATTTTAGTGTTTCCTGATTGGAAGAAGGAGTTCCATGTTCATGTGGATGGTTCCTGTATCACGCTAGGAGTTTTGATGACCCAACTAGGCGAAGGAGATATTGACCATCCAATAGCATTTACAAGTTGAAGGTTGTCAAAGGTGGAAAATAACTATTTAACCATCGAGCAAAAAGATTTGGCAATGGCATATGCATTGTAGAAATTCAAGCACTATCTATTGGGTGCACACTTCAAGATGTATACAAATCATTATGCTCTAAAATACTTAGTCAACAACCCTGTGTTGGGGGGAAGATCTGTAGGTGGTTGTTGCTGTTCCAGGAATATGATTTCAAAGTAATTGTGAAGCCAGGGCACCTGAATGCTAGTCCAGATCACCTCTCACGGATTGAGAAGATGATGAGCCTAGAAATTTGGAGGAAGGGTTTCCTAATGCGCAGCGCTTCGCTATTTGTGCCACCGATGATCACTTTAGAAATATATTTAAATTTTTGTCCACAGGTACAACTCTGGAAGGATATTTGACGCAACAAAAGAAAGAACTGGTGGTCTGGGCTAATGATTTTTTTGTGATAGCTGGACACTTATACAAAATGGGCTATGATGAAATTTTACGCAGATATGTCCCAGAGTATGAGTGGCCAAGTATCCTTGCAGAAGCACATGGAGGAGTAGTGGGAGGACATTATGCAGGAAGAGAACTTGCATAGAAGATCCTACATGCATGACTTTGGTGGACGACCATGCATAATGACTCCAAAAATTATTGCAGGGCATGCAATGTCTGTTAGAGGACGAGGAGACTATCACAAAGAGATGAATTGCCATGGAATCCACAAGTGACATTGCAGGTTTTTTATAAATGGGCAATAGATTTGTGGGACTAATACAACCACTGGGAAAGAAAATAGGGGTCAGGTATATCATTACAGCAACTGAATACTTGACCAGGTGGGCGGAGGCACAGGCTGTAAAATATTGTAGTGCTGCTATCGCTGAGAATTTTATTTTTGAGTATATTTTGTCTCGGTTTGGATGCCCTAAGACTTTAATGAGTGATAGGGGCACACACTTCTTAAATGAAACAATTGTTGCACTGCTTGAGGAATTCCAGGTATATCATCCAAAGAGTATGCCTTATCACCCTTAAGCGAATGGCACGGTAGAAGCCTTCAACAAAATTCTGGAGAGCGCCTTGACAAAGATTTGCAACATGAAGAGGACTGACTGGGATGTGCGCATACTGACAGTCCTTTGGGCGTACAAGACTACTTGCAAGAAGTTGACAGAACAAACCTTGTTTAGATTGGTGTATGGGAAGGAGGCTATAATGCCCATGGAATATATTGTGCCAAGTTTGCGGATTGCAACAATTACAGATATGGCTAATCGTGATACCATGGAGGAATGACTTGCACAACTCGTCGAGTCGGAAGAGGATCGCTTCTTGGCAGGATTTCATCAGCAGGTGCAGAAGGACCGTGAAAAGGCATGGCATGGTTGCCATATCAAATAGTGCACCTTCAAAAATGATGACTTAGTGTTTCTTTATGATAGTAATTTTACAAAATTCCCTAGAAAATTTCAAATGCATTGGTTGGGACCTTATGTTGTTAAGGAAATTATAGACAGAGGCACAGTTCATCTCATGAAGCTAAATGGGGAATTACTTCCGCTAAAGGTCAATGGAAGTCGATTGAAGCTATATAGGGGTGATCTCTCCCCTTCGTAATGAATATATGATTGTAGGATAGTCTTAATACTCCTGACAGCTACAAGGAGGTACGGGAATTTAAACTACATTGCCCGTAAGTTAGAAAGGAAAAGTGAAGGGGCTGCTTGACAAGTCGAAGGATGGCGCCGAATAGAGCTACATCAAAGGAGCTATTCTAGGTGGGTGGGCCTCACATAGCTTGGCCAAAATGTGACTATTGGAAGCATTGTAGATGATTGGATGAAGAATTTTCCATTGAAAGGAGCGAGGGCGAACCATTTATGGAGCATATATTTGGAAATCTACTGCCAAATGTGCATTAATGACCAGGAATTGGAGGGAATGGTTGGATTTGAATTCAAATTGGTCTATAAATACAACATACTGCTCTGCATTCGAACACTTTTCTTCCTAAGATTTTGCCTTAAGATTTTTTTCCTTGATTTGCACCAAGAAAAATGCTATGTGTTTGAGCCAGATTGGGAGGAACTATTTTCAAGACTAGAGTTAGCAAAATTTCTTGATTACTTCCTAAAGAGCTTCATTGAAAATATTACTGCAACTCACCTGGAGACGGAGCCAGCCCTATTTGAGGCAGCAACATCCGAACCTATATCTACCAGATTGCCTACTACCATACCTAGGTTGCGAAGGCCTAAGCCGTCTACTTCTATGAAGCAGAAGAAGCCTCAGCAAGTGCCGGTGCAACAATTGCTGAGGAAAAACCCGATAGAAATCTGCCAGAAGGGAAAAATGGATAAATCCAAATAGTCAATGAAGCCAATGGATCTAGATGAGGAAGAACTACACAGAGGGATAGAGGAGCTTGATGTAGAAGAGGTTGAACCAATAACTCATCTGCCGAAGTAAATACCACCTAGGAAACCCACGATGAAGGTGCCCAAAGATCCGAATGCTGCAAAATTCTTGGTATCTATGCCATTACTACCAGAGAATTTTTTGTTTGAGGGTTTGTTGTTGGGTCAGATACCAAATCTAAAAATGGAGGATTGGGACCTCAGGGACCATGAGAAATTCTCTCAATTAGCACCGAGTAGATACCTCAAGAAGGTCTATTATGAGGAGTTAGGTGTTATGTGCCTCGAACCAATGAACTGGGCGGTTGGAGTTGGGGCGCGGGGCTCCTAAACATGTTGTGGGTGCCACACTTCAGTTGCACCAATATTAACACCATATGCATGCGACAATTTCTAACACTAGTGCATGATGGGTGTCTCTGGCTGGGAGAACCCATCCCGATCACAAACATGCTGATCCACCATATAATGTTGTTGCTATCCCAAGCAGTGGACCTTGTAGAGGCTTTCGTCAGAAAGTCATAGGAAAAGAAGTTGACGGACCAAATGAAGGAAAAGTTTTTCTGGTCAAGAAGTCACCCGGATACTCCTTTCAATCCATATCTGATGGCACAGTGCAATTTGTTGCGCAAATATTAGCTGGTAAAATCATGAGAAAGTGTTGCACCGATGAAGTATCGACGACAATCGTTTCTTTGGCTGTGCAGTGCGTGCAAGGGGTCTAGTATAACTGGGCTCAATATATTTGAAAGGAGTTTTTGGAGGAATACAGGGAGGCCCAGGATGAGGGCAAGGTGTTTCAGTATGTCTGGTTGTTATTATTGATCACCTTAGTGGTGAAGAGAGTCAGTTCCCTCAACATGAATCAGATTTACCTGAGGTAGCGAAGTTTGCTTCGCTGTGGGCTACTAAAGACCTCGCGTGCATAATGGAGACAAAAATGTTTTGGGTGTTTTTTGAGATGGAACTCAAAAAGGTGATCAGCCAATGACCAAGGCTATCACCCATTTTGCCCGAGAAGTACACCAACATTGCTGATTTCAAGGCAGATTTCCACAATCTACATATTCTCACTAAGAAGGATGCTCGGGGCATACGACACAAGTTGCCTTACTTGGTTGTCGAGGAGGGTATAGTAGGGGTCATCAGAAAGTGGCCAAGTGATTAGCTCACCCCTTTTGATGTCAGTGCACATACCCGCACGACCACTGATGGGAAACACAGACCACGATTGCAGAAAAGAAGAAGGAGACACAAAAAGATGCTCAAGAAAAGGCCGTGCAAAAGAAAGAGGCTGCTAAGAGGGCGAAAGAAGCTACAATGAAGGAGAAAGAAGCAGCCACCAAGGAAATTGAATCCATGCAGGAAAAATATATGATTGATGTTAATGAGTTAGACCCCAAGAAAAAGCAAGAGGAGGAAGAGATCGAGGTCGGTGAAGAAGGGGGTGCGAACTTGAGATGCCCCTTCATTGTTAAGAAAAGGAAGAAGAGGACTTCCAAAGCGCAACACAAGAAGCAAAAGTCTGACAAATTTGTGATGTGACCATAGATCTCATGAGCCATTTTGAAGCATAGTACTAGTAGTCGCTTAGTAAGGTACAATATGGCATGCGGGATTTGTAGGCACAAACAAGTCTAATTCAAATGAGCATGGGATAGGTGAGCGGAAAGAAAGCGAGATTGAATCAAGCGAGTGGCTCAGCTTTGGATGCTGAAATCTCCATGGATCTCTGTGTGGTAACATTTTCAGAAGGGTCCTTGCACGATGACTCAGTTGAAGAGCAGGCACAACTATTCCGGATGAAGAATCTTAGTCTGAATTTGGCTGCGCTTCCCATTCAAACTCTACACAAGTTGCACCAAAGGGTGTTAGAAAAACTAAGAATATTAGAGAAATGCATGCTACTAGTAATAAATGAGGTAAAGACTAACAACTAATAGATATTTTAGGAGAAGGCATAGGCCCTCAAGAAAAAGGAGGAGGTCACAACGCGAAGCTAGTAACTTGAAGCAACGATTGCACAAGCCTGCAGTGAGCTTCCAGAGCTCAAGATCCCAACAGAATCGGCCTGCTCAGAGAAGATTAAAAAGCTGGCCACTATAGTTAAAGAGTCTAAGGATGAAATCGTCCGTGCCAGGTTTGAGTTTCAACTACAAATCTTTGAGTTATAACTAAAGCTGCAGCTCACTACACCTCCCAAAGTTATAGAGCAATGAGGAGTTGTTATTAAATAAGGAATGGCCACCTTGGAAGATGCTATCAAGGGATTCAATGAGCTATTTGAGAAGGCTATGGAGTTATGGACCTCACTGCAAGAGAATCCAACTCTGCAAAAGATTGGAGCAAACATCGGGAAAAGAAGAGGCAGTTTGGTGAAATCCGATTAACTAGGCGAACCTTGGCGTCAATGCAAAGGTTCACTAGATTACAAGAAGGAAAGCTCATCTAGAATGAAATCGATGAGCTGCATCAAAAGGAAGTGATCATATCTTCAATGACACATCTATGGACAGATGAGGCTAGTCAGTTGACTCTTTCAGTGTAGAGCAAGCTCAAAGGAATGCAACAGACTAAAAGGACCATGGGCCTTGCAGTTGAAGGACAAACCATTGAAAAATTGGTCAAAGAAGTGCAACAAGCTACTACACATGGAATAATAGACTTGTAGGTTTTGAAGATTGGGTTCAATGAATTGTAGGAAAATATCGATGCACCGCCAACAGAGTGACTCGAGGACGAGTCACAAAATTGTGTTAGGGGCCTGTTGGGATAGGGTCCCCTAGGGTAAATATTGTAACTAATTTTTTTAAGTATGAAAAGTCTCCACATTTTGAGGAGCGGAGCGTGAAGGTCATATGAGTCAAAGGGGCTTTAGTCCCTTAGTTTGTTAGAATATAGGTTTTTTTATGACCCACCCATGGTTAGCGAATCATGGTATTGTAATGGAAAGAGATATATAAAGAAGTCTTAGTGAGTCATAAGAGGTCATAAGAGAATTGAAGATCATTGTATGGGTAAGTAGTCTGAGGCAGAGAAGTATTTCTCCTATACTTAGGAGAAGGGGAAGGATCTTACTACTAAGTGCGCGAAGACCTTGGTAAGTGCGTGGGCCCCTGTAGTTGTGTGTGCAAGAAATGAAAGTCTGTTACAGAAAAAATACATCTAATAAAGATTGATTTGAAGCCATAATTGTATATATGTGCATTTTTATTTACTTATGCAATTTCTATGTATTCGTTTAGTTATCTAAATTTACATGAAGAACTGTTTAATTAATGTGTGAAAATAGTAGGTCTGACCATTTACTTGATGTTATAAATGTTTAAAAAACTTTGCGGAGGGTTAGATTGTGTTTGGGAGTTACTGCAATTTTCTTTATTTTAAGGGTTATAGTTTGCGAAGGTCGCAAATAAGTCCTAGAAGCCACAGGAACCCATCACACAGACTTCTGGTTGTAGAAACCTGGTTCTATCATCCCTCAAAATTGCTTCGGGTGAGACTGCAGCCTGTGGTACGCAAGTTGTTGCCGAAAGGGCCAACATTTTAGAGTTTTGTTGGTTGGAGCAACTAACTCTGAACATGGGTTAGGATTCCTCAAGCCAACATCCCTTCTACCTTGAAGGGAGAAACATTATGATAATTTATGGGATTAGGACGTGGTACCATTAATTCTTGGGATGAAATTAATGAAGTCTTTCTTAAAAAATATAAGGAGTAATGTCAGTCTAGGGATTTAAAAGAAGAAATATTTTAGATGACTTATAAAGATGGATATACTTTAAAAGAATACATAGAAATGTTTTAGTGTAACTTGCAAAGGTCCACATATACTACTCTCCCTAAAGAAGTATTGAAAACTTCCCTTATCAAAGGAATGAAAGATGAATGGTTAGAAATAATTAATTTAATGGGACAAGGGGATATTTCTAAAGAATAATATGATGCTATTGTTAATTGTGTATTAGGTTCTCTAGAGGAAGTGCGAGAAGTAAGCACATAATACGAGATCCTCTGAGAAAAACTAGAAGTTTTACAAGTAGAGGAGTTACTTGGAAAAAAATCGGTAATTGGTTATATAATTTTAAAACTAATGTTCTGAGTACCTTGACCACATAGTTGGATGTTTTGCAGGTGAAACTAGAATAGGAAAAGGTCGAACAAGGATTAGCGATTTTCTTTCCTCACCGTCGTTGGAAACATGGACACAAGGAATGTCCACTAGATTTGAAGAAGCTCTGAATAACCTGGAAAAAGTCCTCATCAGATGTATATTAACCAAGCTATGCCTTAGCCATGAAAAGTGTCATATGTTGATGGAAAAAGGTGTGGTTTTGGGACATTTCATCTCTATTGTAGGCATCTAGGTGGACAGAAAAAAAATGAGGTAATCTTTAGACTTCATGTTCCTCGAACACCAAAAGAGGTATGTAACTTTCTTGGCTATGTCGGTTATTATTGACAGTTTATAGAGAATTTTTCAAAAATTGTAGCACCATTATATGCATTAATAGGAAATGGGAATTTATTTGGACTGATAAACGGGACAATGCTTTTGTAGAACTGAAGAGATTACTATCAACATCACTAGTATTAGGAGGTCCTAATTGGAAACTCTCGTTCCACATATCCTCTGATGCATTCGACACGACAAGAGGATCAATACTCAGGCAAGAAGAAGATAAAATTCCTTATGCTATCTACTACATCAGCAAAAACTTGATGCCTATCGAGCTAAACTATATAGTGACAAAGAAAGAATTATTGACTGTTGTTTATGTTGTTAATAAATTTCATCATTATATTAATAACTATCTTGTCTTCCTATATAAAAATCACGATGCTATTAAGTATTTAGGTAATAAACCAATTACTAATGATAGAGTGACTTGTTGGGTGCTCTTGTGGCAAGAATTCGATATGACTATCAAGGATAGGCCAAGAAAAGAAAATCTCGTAGTAAATTTCTTATCTAGGATCCCACCCGCAAATGATTCCTCTCTTGTGGAAGACTGATTTCCAGATGAGCATTTATTTGTAGTATCTATTAAAATGGCATGGTATGTGGATGTTGCGAGTTATCTTGTAGCAAGAAAACTACCTTCTCATTTATCGCCTCAAGAGAAGAAACACAACATTCAACGTAGTGCTCAGTATTCCTAGATAAATGATTATCTTTTTAACACAAGAGAAGACCTTCAAATTTGTAGATGCATAAGGGAAGATGAAGTTTATGATATTCTTAAAGCCTGCTAAGATGACCCTTATGGAGGCCATTTTGCTAATCACAGAATGAGGCATAAAGTACTGTAGATGGGCTACTTTTGGCCAATAATATTCAAGGATGCTAAAAAATATGTTCACAGTTGTGACAACTGCCAAAGAATGGGGCCCTCCATTCAATCTGATAAAATTCCTCTTCAGATGCAGTTGGCATTAGATCCATTTGAAAAATGAGATATGGATTTTGTGCGGTCCATTAATCTTCCTTCAAATCAGAAATAATATTCTAACCAAATATGATTCTAGATTCAAGACTTTCTAAGGAAGCTTCAAACTATATGGTTAGGCCCTTATGAGATTAATGAAGTATACGATAGTGGGATAATGTGACTCACTACCATGGACGACTTTGTTGTTTCATTTCTTGCCAATGGTAATTGATTGCGCCTATACCATCAACCAGTCACAAAGGATTCTTTTCTTCGTAAATCCACAAGTGATGCAAATTTGCAGATCGTAGGTGGATAGGGGAACGTCCCCACACCTGCGACTGGGTAAATTATTTCTTTTTTCATTCAATTTTTAAAATAATAATAATAATAATACTAACAAATATTGAATATTAGAGTTTTATTTCTTATTTTTGTTTTTCGCTGTTTTTATTTTTGATTTCTTTGTCTTTATTTTTTTGATATATATTTTTTTATATATGTCAGTTGTTATTGATAGTTTGTAGAGCATTTTTCAAAAGTTGTAGCACCATTATATGGATTAATAGGAAATGTGGAATTTATTTGGACTGATAAATGTGACAATGCTTTTGCAGAATTGAAGAGATTACTATAAAAAACACTAGTATTACAAGGTCCTAATTGGAAACTCTCGTTCCACATCAGGGAAAATTTTAGAGGCTAATATTCATAAGTGGGATATTTTTCCATGCTTCTTCCAAAAAACACGATTCGTTAATTTGCATTTTTTCTAAAAATTATTCACCCAATTTTTATAGTATAAAATTGTTTTACCATAAAAATCTCCAAAATTTTATATAGAGACTATAAAATTATTAGAAGTTTGAATACTTTTACAAAAACATTGCCAAACATTTTTACAAATTGCATATTATGTAATAGTGAGATTCACCAATGTTTTTAAACTTTAACATAAATTTCTATCCTTAAAATTTTCCTTGTTCCACATATCCTCTGATGCATTCGACACAACCATAGGATAAATATTTTTAAGGTTTTAACACCATATAGAAATTACCTGCATATGAATTCTAAAACACAGAAAATAAACAATAGCAAGAGCATAACACATAAAACACATATACACAAATATTTTCCCTTCGATCCCAAAACCATGCCAGCTTGATTTTTCATTATGTTCCTTTCAATGTTATAATACATATTTATACATGCTGAAGCATCCAATACCATGGAC